>JAQZBX010020482.1:0-32984 GCA_029593785.1 Cabassous unicinctus
TGGTGCCCCTTCCCTGGCCAGTGGCTTCTTGAGCATCTGTCTCAGCAGCTGGGCAGCCGTGCCTCCTCCTCTCCGGTTCCCTGGATCAGCTGGCTCGGCCTCTGATAACTGGACCTGCTGTCTCCATCCCGCTCGCCTGGGCGTGTCGCCCTCTTAGCACCCAGCCACGGAGAGGACAGAGCGTACCTGCCACCACGTGTGCACAGCTGAGCGAGGTTAGTGACTCACTGCCCACCCCCTTCCGCTGTGGCAGGGTCTGCTCTGTTCTAATTACTCTCTTCTGTTTCATTAGAAACACCACCCATGGCCCCACCCACGGGATCTACTTGACAACCCACGGATGCACCAAGCCCTGGAATTTGAAAGACATGGAGAGGGACCAGCTGGCAAGCCTGCCTCATGGCACGGAGAGGAGGGCGAGTCCTCTACGAGGTCCTCTTCAGAAGCGATGGTGGGCCCGGGGTCCACAGGGACGCTGTCAGGTGGGATGGCCCCTGGTGCAGCAGCGCCTCCGTGCTGCTGGATACTGATCTGGGTGGAGAGCAAAGGGCGGTGAGACGTTGTTTTTTGACTGGTCTCCCTCTCTCTCCATTTCCAGCGCATTGTGGATTTTCAAAAGGCCAAAGGTAGGTCTGGGGCAGAGGAGGGAGTCGGCTCCTTCCCCATGGCGACCCCATGCCCCCCTGAGGGCTGCACCAGGAGGCATGGCGCCAGCACTGGCCGCCATCTGGGGTGACCCCGCCCTCCTCCTTCCACCCTGCTCATGTCCAGTGCGAGCCCCTGCCCTGCAAGTGCCCGGGGAGGGGGGGCACAGGATTGCCTTCTCCACGTGTCTGGCCTTGCGTCCCAGAAGGCACCCCGAGGTCAGGCGAGGCCAGTGTTATCTCATTTGTAAAGTTACCTCGCTTTTTCAAATTATCTTCTTTACTCCATAGAGTCTGACCTTTTGTGGCCAGAGTGTGTGTGAGTGTGAAGAAGTGTATTGTGTGTGTGTACATGAGTGTGTTTCTGAGTGTGAGTGAGTGAGTGTGTGTTAATGGGTGTGTATGATGAGTGTGTCTGAGTGTGTGAATATGCATGCACGAGTCAGTGTGTGCCTGTGAACATATGACTATGAGTGGGTGTGAATAAGTGTGTGTGTGTGTGGGAGTGCCTGAGTGAACGTGTGAGTCTGCATGTGAGTGTGTATGAGTGTGTGAGTAAGTGTGTATGTTTACCTCTCTTGGACTCACCAGTTAGCTGAACACCCAGAAGCTGCTGGGCGGTCTCCTGGTGTCTAACAGGAGCCCCGCTTCCCCTGGCTCCAAAGAAAGTGGAACGATTAAGTAGCAAAGTTTTAGTGAATGAAAATATATGTACATTCCATGTGGAGAGAGGCGGCAGGAAATAAAATTAAGATCAAGGTTCATTTGGGGGAGGAATTGGAATCTGGATGCATACTAGAATTTTTAAAAATGCCAAGTCCTCCTCTATGCGGCCACACATGGTATCTGATTGCTGCGTATCCTGGATGATATTATTTTGGGGGGTAGCATGCTTGCCAACTCGTCAGCACACGACAAAGAAAAGCTGGAGCCATGGCACCTTGCAGACAGATCAGTGCCGACACTTCATTTTTTGTTTCGTTTTCGTGTCATTGTTTCATTTCTTTTCCACCCCGTTTCTCCGTTGCTGGATGAGGTGCGCTTGCTCCTGAGGCCAGGCCTCAGCCCCCCCCCCCCCCCTACTTTGCCAGCCCTACGCGCAGGCGCAGTTCCCACGCCTGTAAGCTCGGGAGGGCACGGCCCCCCACGCATCAGGCCCCTAGTGCATCAGGGAACCTGGTGACCAAGGGTCTCCAGCACCCCCCACCCCCACGCCAGAGCATGGGTACAGGTTTTGCATCCTGGGAGGAGGGGCCCTGAGCACCCTCCGTGGGAGGAGGGGGCTGCCCAACAGCTGCTGGGGTTGCAGCTGAGGGGGCCCCGGGCCTTCCATGGACGCCTTGGCTGGTGGCAAGTCACTGAGTCGCACTGGAGCGGAGGAGGGGCGCCTCGCAGGGGAGAGGGGTTTCTGAATCAGGAGGCCACTGGGCGTTGAGTGGGCGGCTCAGGGGGAAGCAGGCGGGGGGCCTGGTACTGCCCGCCCACCTCCTGCCAGACGGGGCCACCCATCGCTGGCCTCGGCTTCCCTCATCCTCACGTGGGCCGGCTGGGAAGTGACGCGGATGCTGTGAGCAGTTTTGGCAAATGCTCTACGAATAGACACCCATTGCCTCAGTCGTTGGTCAACACCTATTTCTTATGTTATCAGCGGGAAAAAGAAAACATGCTCTTCTGTCTCTGCTTTTCCCTGTGTAAGATCTCCCTCCCTTCTGCCTCGGGTTTCAGGGCCCGGAGGGAGTGGGCGGGTCTGGACCTGTCTGAGCTCCTCTGGTGTGCGGAGCTCAGGGCCTTCTGGAATTCCTGGCACTCTAGGGACCCTTCTTCCCATGCACCCCTGTCCTCCAGGTGACAAGGCAGTGCCCCCACAGGAGCGGAGGGCCCAGCCTCTGTTTGCCCCTCTGCAGAGGACGCAACGCACGAAGGAGCCTGTGAAGTCCCGCCTGTTTCCTCAGGAGCCCCGCTGGTCCTCCGGATCCAGTGCTGTTGCTGTGGATTTCTTGTGTGCTCATTGTCTTTGCTCGGTATCTGCTTGTTGTTTGTCTTCTTTAGGAGCACCGGGAACTGAACCTGGAACCTCCCATATGGGAGGCGGGTGCCCAACTGCCTGAGTCACATCTGCTCCCTGAATTCAGTGTTTTTAAGTATCTGGCAGCTTGAACCAAACGACTATTCCAAGGGCTATGAATGCTGTTTTACACCATAAATGCCCAGATTCTGCTTGCTCTTTGTGACATAAGTCAGAAATCATGGGCCATTACCAGCATCCCCCTCTCCACTCTGGGGAGATTCAGGGTGTTGGCCCCACTCTGCTCCCTGGGGTCTGTATAACATTTGGGGGAGTGCCTGAGTAGATCAGAGAGGGGGCTGAGATGGGGGGCTCAGACCTGAGAAAGTTCTGTTTGGACCAAAGAGTGTGTCCTTCCTGAATACTGGGGTGTCAGAGAAACAGGAGATGATGAAAGATTTCAGTAGCAGATGCCCAGTTCCAAGCTTTTAGATCTCAGACGTGTTTGGGAGAAGGGGGAGTGTGGCCTGATGACTTGCCTAAGCCAGGCTACTTTAAGGCTTCTGGACCCACGGGCTGAAGTGCCATCCCGAGTGGGTGACACCAGTGCGCTCAGCCGCAACTCGCCACATCCGCCTCCAGCTTTCTCAGCCTGGATTCGCCACATCCACTTGAATGTGGCCATTCATCTCACCCAGTGCTCCCTGGTCGATGGAGGGCAGGGTGGGAGGGTCTGCTGGCATACCTGTGGTCCCCACGGGCAGCGGGCACGAGAGCCCTGGAGTCCATCTCAGTACCTGCCCATCTAGAATGAAGGGCGTATTTCAGATGCCAGGGAACCTGGTGCCCAGCCTGAGGGGCCTCTGGCTGGGAGAGGGGGCAGGTGGGGCTCCTGGCTGGCACAGCTTCCAACGGTGCCCCCCCACCCAGCTCTGGCTTCCAGGAGACATGTGATCTTGGTGGCTGGAGGGCGATGTGTCCTTGTGGTGGCCGGCGAACCAGCTTCATTGTGATGTCCTTACAAGAAAGCTTCATCGTCATTCCGAAATCCTTGCAAGGAACAAGGTCCATTGGGCTCAGAATTTCCTCTATCCCGAGACAGGCGAGGGAAGAGAGAGTTGTTAGATGTTTTGATCACGATTTCAAGTGTTATCAATTTTTGAATAGTTGTGCAAATGCTCTTTAATGTTGCATCAATTAATTGTGTTAACAGTTTCTCATCAATGGTGGTCATGGAGAATTGAAGACGTCAGCCTTAAAAGGTCTTGATCGGGAGCCATTTCCAGCATAAAGCTTGACATGATTTTTTAAACCAAGCCTCATGTTGATGTCCAAATGCCCTTGTTTACCCCAAAGTACCATAAAAATATGGAAAAGTCATACTTTTTGTGGACTAAAAAGCCACTCAATTATGAATATTGGGCATCCTTGCACTAGAGGACAGTGGGTTTTGTGGTCACATTGTATATAAGTGTCACCTTCTATTTCTTCTGCTTTTATTGTGTGAGCTACAAATGGTTTAGATTAAAAACCAGAGAAATCATAAATGTTAGAAAGCAAATGCCTTTTTCACTGTCTGTGCTGTGGCCGCCGCTTCCTTTCCCTGGTTGGGGAGGATGCCTTTTTCACTGAAAGAAGAAATCTTTTGAGATTCTTTCAGATTAGAAACCCAGTTGTTGACCAGCATCTACAAAAGACTGAATTGGAAGATCCAGGCATGCCATTGATCGGATTTGCTCGATGTAGTGGGGCATGGTCTTGGCAGTGACAGCTCTGGATCCCGGGGTCTGTGGGAATGACTGCCTAGCCTGACTGGCGAGACTGACCCCTGCAAACAGTCTCGGGCACCCTGACCCTGGCTGCTGCCATTTGCAGGTCAGGAGAGGAGGGTGAGGAGAAAAAGGAGCTTTAGGAGAGTCACCACGAAACGCTGCAGTACTCCACGTCTGGTCCCAAGGTTCCTTAGGAAGTGAGGTGATTTCCTCGTGAGACTCAGCCTCTAACTTCTTCAGTGGTAGAGGACCAGGCTTCTGGGGTGTGAGGTGGTTGAGGTAATGTGCAGGGGTCTCTGGAAGGTTCTGGAAGGGTAGTATACATGAGCCAAAGATGGCCCTGTGTGGTGGTTACTTCCTCACAGCAGTCTGGGTGCGTTAGCCCAAAAAAGTCTGCCGGCACCAAACTCAAATTCTTACACATTCAATTGCTTTAAAAAATAGCCCAAATAAGCAAATTTTAGCCATTTGGAGCTGACCTGCTTTGCATATCTTGTGAAACTGCACCCAACACCTGCTAGTCACAGATACGATAAGCTCTGGAGGTGTAAGGCCCCCAGTCGCTTCAGCCCCCTGGAGCTCTGAGCCAGAGAATCCCCGTCTAGCTGACTCTGGACGTCAACTAGCTGTGTAAACTCCTCTCCCCAGGTCCCCTCTGTCTGAGTTTGCCACAGGGCTGCCAATGCAAAGTACCAGAATGGGTTGGCTTTTATAATGGGAATTTTATGTAGGTTAAAAGCTTACAGTTCTGAGGCCATGAAATGTCCAATCAAGGCACCGGCAGAGATGCTTCCTCACCAAAGTCAGCTGCCACGTGGTGAGGCAAGATGGCGGCCATCTCTGCCTAGGGCTCTGCCTCCCCTCAGGCTCACCGTCTCTGAGCCCAGCTCCCGGGGCTCAGCTGTGAGCAACCAGGCATCAGGCTGGTCTCTTTCCAGCCTCCTCTCTCAGTCCCGGCTGCTCCGCTTTCTTCCTGAGTTCAGCTGTGAGCTACCAGGCATATCAGGGCTCCTCTCCTGAGACTTGAGCTGCTCAGTGGGCCCAGCCCCTCGGGGCCTCTCTCCATCTCTCTGTGCTCTGCCGATTCCAGACTCTGGGGCCTCTCTCAGCCCTCGGGGCTTCTCTGCTTTCCTGCAGTCCTCTCTCTCACACGGCAGGATCAATATGGCGCTTCCTTTTCCTCTGTGTCTCTCAGTTTATAAAAGGCCCAGCAAGAGGGCGGAGACTCAACCTGAGCTTCACCTCACTGTCACAGTCCAATCAAAAGGGCCCCATACCCACAGGAATAGATAGTTCAAAAACATACTTTTTCCCTTTTTGAGATCCATAAATAACGTCAGACTGTCACACCCTCTCTCCCAGTGGTTTTCCCTTGTCCTGCTTCCTCTTCTGGTGGCTCCCTTTATAGTCTCTGAGGGGCTTCCCGAGGGACTCTCGCAGCCAACCTGTCAAAGCAGCACCCCAATAAATAGCTTATGTGTTGCTGCCATCTAGTGGTCACATTTTTTTCCTGCCCAACCCTGAAATCCTCAAACTTGAACTCACTGCAGGTGACCACGAAGCCACTGGCTGGGAAAAGCCCTGGGCTGTTTGCAAGGAAATTCCTGGGAAGGGAAATCCCTAGGCACTGCTGTGCAGTTAGAGCTTCGCTACCTGGCCCCCAGACACCAGGATCAGGTGACGTGGCAGGTGAAGTGTGGTTTAATTGAGACTTTGGTATGTGCACCCTTGGCCCCCCTGGCTTAATCACCCTGGATTCGTTACATAGGTTCACCACTCGGTGAGTGGGCAATGCTCTCTCCCCAAGCTGCGGAAAGGAGTTCGCAGACGTGGTTAAGTTAAGGAGCTCGTGATGGGGAAATAGCTTGGATTATCTGATTGGGCCCTAAATGTAATCACAATGTCCCTGGAAGAGGGAGGTAGAGGGAAATTTGACTTCAGAAGAGAAAGTGACACGATGATGGAAGCAGAGATTGAAGTGATGTGGCCACAAGCTGAAGACTGCAGCAGCTCCCGAAGCCAGAAAAGGCAAAGAAGGCTTCTTCCTGGGGCCTCCAGAAGGAACCAGCCTGTGCATACCTTGGCTTTAGTCCATTTGGCAGTTTGAAATTATTTCATGAATCCCCAGAAATAGAAAAATTATGTTTATAAACTAATCTATTCCTCTGGGTGTGACACCCTTTGATTGCATTAAACCCCTTAGTCCATGTGGCAGTTTGAAATTATTTTATGAATCCCCAGAAATAGAAAAATTATGTTTATAAACTAATCTATTCCTCTGGGTGTGACACCCTTTGATTGCATTAAATCCATTTTAGGGCCCTTTGATTACATTACTTGATAAGGTTGCTCTAGGGCTTTGGCTTGGACTAGGTCAGTGAGGCGTGACTCAGGTTGAGTCTCTGCCCCCTTGCTGGGTCTGATGTAAACGAACTCACAAGGACAGACACACACACAAAAGGGAACTGCCATATGTGATTCTGCCATGTGAGAGAAAAGACTCCAGTTTTGCCCATAGCTGTGCTGCAAGGAGGGAAGACCTAGGAGACAAGCCTTATGCCAGCTTCAGCTGAAAGTGGGAAGGAAGCGGAGCAGCCAAGCCTGAGAGAAGAGGCCCAGTGAGAGACAAGCCCTACGCCTGGCTGCCTTCAGCTGAGTTCCGTGAGACAGTGCAGCCTGGAGGGGGAGGCAGGGGCCAGGCAGAGGTCCCCTACCATCTTGCTTCAACTCGTGGCAGCTTATGGTGCCTTGATTTGAGCTTTTCATGGCCTTAGAACTAAACTGTTACCTCAAATAAATCCCCTTTATAAAAGCCAACCCATTTCTGGTGCTTTGCATTGGCAGCCCTTTGGCAAACTGATTTTGGACTTCTGTCCTCCGAAATTGTAAGAGAATACATTTGTGTTATTTCAAACCACCAGGTTTGTGTTAATTTGGTGCAGCAGCAATGGGAAGTGAATCCAGGGCACGGCCCCAGCTTCCCAAGGCATAAGGAAGGCACCCAGAGTGGCACACACCCTCCTTTCAGCCGGATTTTCCATTCACTTGGCTCAATAGAGGACGTGAGAGACTGCTGCATAGAGAGCCGGTGAAAGTGCTGGAATAAGGTGGCTTAAACTGGAGACAAAATTGCACAATATCCTAAAGGGCCGTAAAGCCATAGCCTTTGAGGACGTATTTTTTCCTGCTTCACAGAATCCATGGACACCTTATCAACAACCACAAGTTCACATCTAACTCGCCTGGCTCTACCAATAGTAAAGAGGAGGTCAGACCAGATTATCTGTTCCTGCAGAGCCCAGCGACCCCTCGGAAGGCAACGCTTCAGGATGACACTGAAAGGACACACAGGCACTCTTTTGCCTTATTTCCACACTGTGACACACTTTTTTAAAACATGCTGTGGCAGTTTGATATTATTTATGAATTCCAAAAAGGGATATTGATCATGTTTGTTAAGTGGTCTGTTCCTCTGGGCGTGATACCCTTTGATTGACTAAATCCAAAGGCTTTACATTTACTTGATTAAATCAAGATTAGGGCTTTGATTTGACCACATCATTTAGGGTATGTAGGGTTGAGTCCCCACCCCCTTGGTGGGCTGATAAAACAGACTCTCATACACAGAAGTATATACACAGAGAAGATACATAGAGGAAGAGACACTGCTCCGTAGACATGGCAGAGGCCCCAGGAAGAGAGATGAGCCATTTCACATGATAGTTTGCAGCTGAAGAGAACAGAGCAGCTGAGCCCTGTGCCAGCCTACAGCTGAGATAGGAAGGAGCTGGCAGAAGGAGCTTGGCCCACAGAGACTTAAGAGGAGAAGGTGATACCCTTGCAGGTATCATCATGTGACTTTGGGTGAGAAAGTACCTCTTATGGTACCTTGAGTTGGACTCTTTAGGGCCTGGTAACTGTAAGCTTCTACCCCAAATAAATACCTTTTACAAAAGCCAACAGATGTCTGGTACTTTGCATCAGCACCCCTTTGGCTGACTAATACACATGCTTAGATGTTTCACATTGCCATGTGGATGAAGGGCTCTCGGCTTTTCTTGTGCACAGAGGTGAACCCCAAGGGTGCAGGGAGACGGATGTGTTTGGCAGCCACACGGTGTGTTCTGGGTACTCATTGGCCTTCACACAGAACAGGCTATTATCTACATTCCTAGAATTGCTCTTCCCAAGACCTTAGAATTGTTTTTACATATGAACAGTAAATATGCTATCAGTTTATTCTGTGACATCACCATTTCTCGTCATGTACATGCCAATACATGAAGCAAAGTGTGTTCCCTCCCTAACTACCTCTAATTTTACTGTTGGAAAAAGGCAATCTCTCCCCTCCCCACCATTACTTTTGCTTGATTCGTGGCCCAGCAAGCTAGCTCTGACATAGCAGTTTTCATGCTTGCTTTTATCATCAGTGACTTAGCATTCAGAACCACCGTAGGAGGCTGACCTTGAAGGAACGAGCCAGAAGGCCTCGCTTTATTTGGAGTGTAGATGGAGTGTCAGTTAGGCTGCAGCTTCACAGGGCCATTCTGAAACGTCTCCCCCAGTGGGGGTCTAATGCTCAATGCTTGCTTTGGGATTAGTGGAGTAATTGGCCTGGGGCCTTGTGGGATCCACTTGGAGGACCCACAGGCTTCAGCACATGGTCATAACCCTGGCTGTGATTTATTACAGAGAAGGAATGCTAAAGCAAAGTGAGCAGAGGGAAAAGGTGCTGGGGTGACGTCCAGAGGAAACCAGGCACAGGCTTCCAAGAGTCCTCTCCCAGCAGTCACATGGACACACTCTGTTCCTCCAGCATCAAGTTGTGATGACACACATGAAAGCTGACCACCAGGGAAGCTCATTAGAGACCCAGCGCCTCAGTTTTTACTGTGGGCTGGTCCACTCTGCCTGGCATGTTCCAAAATTCCATACTCCTAGAAGGAAAGCAGGTGTTTAGCACAGTCTTGTCACAGGGAGCCACTCTTATCAGTCTGGGGAATGGGGGGAGTCCTCTGGAAATCCAAATTCCCGGATACCAGCCAAGGGCCAAACTTGCAAGTGGGCTTTTGTGAGGTGAGCTGCCTCAGGCTGGCCGTGTCCACTCTTTACTGCACGGGGCAGTGTCACAAACATCTTCTTGCATTTCTGGCCCAGGAATGGACGCTGGTGAGCAAGGAGGCTTTGTCCTGAGGCACTTGCCAGCCCGGGGGGTGTAGCGTGTTGAATAGCATGCTTGAGAATTTATGTCTGCCTGGAACCTCAGAATGTGTTCTTCTCTGGAAATGGGGTCTTTGCAGATTTGATGAGATTAAGGGTCTCGAGTTGAAACCCTCCTGGATTTAGGATGGGCCCTAATGACTGGTATCCTCATAAGAGAAAGGAGAGGGAGATCTGGGATTCAGAGACTCAGAGGAGAAGGGCCATGTGAAGATGAAGGTGGAGGATGGAGTGACGTGTCCACAAGACAAGGAGTGCCAAGCTGGCAACCGCCAGAGGCGGGAGGGGCCATAGAATGGCTTCTCCCCCAGAGCCTCTGGAAGGAACCGAACTACCCATACTGTGATTTCAGACTTGAGGCCTCCCGAACTGTGAGGTAATAGATCTCTGCTGTGTTGAGCCCCAGTGGGTGGTTACTAATGCAGTGAGGCCTGCCTGCAGTTCCAGGCACCCAGCCTTGAAGGACACACAAGGAGTGGGAAGGTCAAGCACGTCTTGCTGTGTGTTGGTTTTGACGAGGCCTTTGGTGATGAG
Organism: Cabassous unicinctus; assembly: GCA_029593785.1. NCBI lineage: Eukaryota > Metazoa > Chordata > Mammalia > Cingulata > Chlamyphoridae > Cabassous > Cabassous unicinctus. The sequence goes on from JAQZBX010020482.1 coordinate 10,176, forward strand.
TGTTGTTATGTGAACGACCCAGCGCCTAAGCTGGTCAGGGCAGGCTGGGGGTGCTGGGTGTGTCTGTGCAGGGGTCATGTCTGCCTGACCCCAAAGCCCATGCGCTTTCCATCTGGGTTGCCCACCCCCACCTCTTCTCCTCCTTGTCCATCTGGAAAACTCTAAGCTCCAAGATTCACTCCAATGTTGCCTCCTCTGTGAAGCCATCCTTCCCCCAGCTTGACTCTCTCAGGCAGAATTACTGGGGATTGAACCTGGGACCTTGTACATGGGAGGCAGGTGTGCAACCACTGAGCTACATCTGCTCCCTTTTTATTTTTTTTTTTAGGAGGTACCGGAGGTTGAATCTGGGACCTCTTACATGGGAAGCAAGTGCTCAACTACTGAGCTACACCTGCTCCCCAATTAATTTTAGAAGACATGCAGACTCGTTCCGTCTTTCTGGGACATTTTGTTGCAATAACTCGCTCTGGGAAAGGCTTGGATGGCTTAATTTGATGGAGTGGCTATTAATACTCTCAGTGGTATACGAGAGAGAGAGAGAGAGAGAGAGAGAGAGAGCGAGCGAGCATGCAGGAAAACGTGGTGGGTCTTCATAATCAAGAATCTGTCAAGCATCACCAGGAGATGGGAAGCGGCCCGTTGATTTTCTCCTTTTATAATTACATTTTTACCTGAAATAATTTTCAGTTTCATTCTCTTTGGCAGCGAGTGAAACACATCTGACCTAGAAAATGACAGCAACACTCTTTAATCTTTTCAAGTTAACCTTTTCATCTGGACTTAACCTTTCCCTTCTTGACATTAATGAAGAATTAGGACTCTTGACTGGTCCTGATTTGAGGAGATTAAAGAGGCACCCCTGGGAGAATGAACACGAGCATTGAGCTCCTCCAGGCAACCGAAAGAAGAGGCTCCGTCTTTGGGGCCTGGGGCCTCCAAGAAGAATTTTATTCAGTCAAAAGCACAGCCTTAGACGGGCCTGATGGAAAACCCAGAGAGCCAACACCTAGGCAGGGCTCCCTCCGTGCCAGGGTGGGTCCTAGGAGAGGAGCTGAGCACTGCTGCTCTCCGCAGTTTGTGGGTGAGGGTGGAGTGGGAGACGTGGGTGAACTGAGCCCCCAGCTGGCCACGGATTCTGTGCCCTGAGCTCCTCCTGCCTCCGGGACGCCCCTGTCTGTGCCGCTACCGTGGCACTGGGCTCGCCCTTCAGTCCCAGGGAGGTGCTCCATCAGCCTGGACAACTGAGTGAATGAATGAATGAATGAATGAATGGCACCAATGGGTATGGCCACCGTCTTAGTGTCCTAGGGCTGCCTCAACACAACAGAAACTTGTGCTCTCACCGTGCCGGAGGCCAGAGGTCCAAGATCAACACAGCGGCAGGGCGGTGCTTCCTCTGAAACCCGGAGGGAGTCTCCTTTGGCCTCTCCAGCTCCTGGTGTTGGCCGTCCTTGGCCGTCCTTGGCTGTCCTTGGCTTGTCCACGCAGCTCTCCAGGCTCTGCGTCCGCCATCACACGGCCTTCTCCCCCACGTATGTGTTTGTGTCTCTTCTTCCCTCCTTAAAAGGATCCCAGCCATATTGGGTTAGGCCCCACCCTACTGGGACTGGACCTAAAGAATTGCAGATATCTTTTTAGGGGACACAATTGGACCCATAACAAGGACCCCCTGAAACCAGGCCCTCTTCTTCACCCACCTTGATTCTTGGCTGGACTCCACCGAGATTTCCCCTCCCTTCCCAGCTCAGATTACAGAAATTTCTGAACATCAATAAGAAAAAAGAACCGAAAGATAGAAGAGGATGTGAATAGAAAACTCATGGAAAAAGACATTCAAATGACCATGAACATGAGAAGGTCTGCCTCAGTAATTAATAATTAAGGAAATAAAAATTAAAGCAGATTGAGACGCCGCATTAGAACCATCAGTGTGGCCAACACTCAAGTTAGGTCCTAACAAGTCTGGAGAGGATTTAGGAAAAGGACCGTTCAGCACCCATGTTATAATCACACACATGCATCCCACCCCCCACCCCCCATCTATCCCAGGGGTGCTCAATGGGCAGGGGGAGTGATTGTGCCCCTTAGGAGATAGTGGGCAATGTCTGGGACATTTTTTGTTGCCGTACTAGGGAGTGCTACTGACCTTTAGAAGGCGGAGGTCGAGGAGGTAGCTAGGCATCCCATAATGCACAGGACAGCCCCTTGGCAAGTATCCAGCCCACATGGCATAGAGCTGAGTCTGATAAACCTCTTCTGAGCTGAGGAAGAGAGGAAAGTAAAGGAACTAAGGCCTAAGAGGGGGATCCCTCCCCAAGACTGAGAGACCTCACTGAAGAGGACGTGGCTGTCGCAGGCACACTCAGCCTGCCAGGTCCCAGAGGAACCCAGCTGCTGGATGGCCTATGGGTCCATCCGAGTGGCCTGTTGCCTGAGGGCGTGGGTGAGCAGGGGGAGGGGGTGGGAGACCTGAGGGTGCAGCCAGAGCTCATCTGATAAGGCTGCTGGAGTCCCAGGCTGAACACAAGGAATGGAGGATCAGAACCCAGAAGGGAAGCGTTTCCTTGCCGCTATTGCCTTGCGAGATTCCTCTGGTGCTCTTTTGATAAGGGCTAACTTTCAGCCAGCTGGCAAGGTAATGAAGGGTGGGTTTGGAGCTGACGGGCACAAACTGGAATAATAGGGGAACAGGTATGTGAATTATGGTTTATATAAACTTGTATTCTATTTTGCCACAAAAAAATGGTGTCTTAGTATCCCAGCTGCTAAAACAACTACCATGCAATGAGTTGGCTTGAACAATGGGAATTTACTGGCTCATGGTTTTGAGGCTGGGAGAAATTCTAAATCAAGGCATCGGCAAGGTGATGCTCTCTCCCTGAAGACAGTGTTCTGGGGCTGGCTGCTGGCGATCCTTGGTCCTTGGCTTTTCCGTCACATGGAATGTACATGGCAGATTCTTCTCCTTTGTCTTCTGGATTCCATTGACTTCCATCTTCAGCCCATGGCTTTCTCTCTCTACATCTGACTTTGTTTCTGCTAAAAAAGGACACCAGGAATCTGGATTAAAGCCCAAACCCGATTCAGCTGGGCCACGCCTTTGCTGAAGTGACATTTTGAAGAGGTCCTATTTACAGTGGGCTCCACACTGACCAGAACATTGGCCAAGAACAAGAAGATGTCCACAGTGGGGGGTGGAGGACAATACCGTCCACCGCAAAGGGTATTTGGAAGGATGTTTAATGACATGGCTGTCTGCTTTGGTCCCCAGTGTTAGCTTTAAGCCATGTGCAGTGGGTAATTCTGTGCATGGACCTCCCCCCCGCTTTGGGGTGCCTTATATTCCGACAGCCGGCATGAGCAGCTCTGTTTTGGAGGACCACTCTCAGATGACTGGAGCGTGCTTAGCCTACGTGTGTGGGGAGCCAGAAGTACCAGGGGCTTTGTGTTCCCTTGAGGGGGCTCCTAATCAGAGACTGCCAGGTGTCAGAGCTTGAAAGTGCATCTCACCTCAGGTGGGCCCCAGGTCACCCTCTAGGGGACTTTGCCTGCAATGGGCCTCTCCTGCTTCCCGCACACCCTCTTCAGTTCCTTACTGGATCCTGTGCTCACAGCCTCCTGTCAAAGACCCAGGATACTAAGTATCCCATACAGTAAGTGAGGCTCTGAGAGGCAGGTTTCAGGTGATTTCAATTTTTTTTTTTTAACCAATCCATTTCCCAACTTTTCTAAATTAAGCATGTATTGCTTTTGCAATCCTTTTTATTACTTTTCTTATGTTTGTAAAAGACAATGAAGATTTTATTTTTTATATGGGCAGTCCCTGGAGAACATTTATTTTAAATACTAGCTAAAGCTCTATAAGAAATGATGTCTCTATGAGGAAAAATTCCAATATTGGCCTGAGAAACGGACTGAAAAGAGCACTGACAAAGAAAACAAGCCCCTCTGTCGGCTTCTTGTGTTTGAAAACAGACCAAGGAGGCTGGAAATGCCCAAAGAACATTCCTTGTGTTCTTGGCAGCCGGCGTCGATGGGCTCTCAGGTGCCACGTTCAGGCATTTACCGGCTGGTCCGTGGCTGTCAGTGCCAGTGACGCTTCCCCGGGAGGTGAAGCTCTCGTGTTTCAGAGATGGTGGGAGCTGCCTGGGGTGGCAGTGGAGGCGGCAAAGGGGCCTTCCGGAAGCTTCCACTAACTTTATTATGGAGAGGCTCCTCCTCACTGTACAAAATCGTCCCATGGAACAGATCTGGGGTGAAAGGTCGGGCTTGTTCTGTCATTTTCACCTGTAACTCCCTGAGGCTGAGGTGGACAGAGCTCGCTGCTGCTTCAGGTGAAAATTCTTACCTTTAGAAAAGGAAGTGCTCGTGGCCGAGGGCAGTAATTCAGCCAAGAGAGTTTCTCTGCGGACTATTGAAGTGCTCTAGTGAAAGAGTACCTCAGATGCTCGGTAGGCATTTTTAAAATTAGGACATAAAAATCTGTGCCGCTAGCGAAAGCTATTCTTACCCAGACAAGCTGGAATAATTTCTCTGAGACACAGCACAGACTCCTGATGTGGTCTGATGTGGGGGACAGGAGGAAATCTGTCAGTCTCTCCACCACCCGCTTCCTCTCCTCGAGGAGGGAGGCCAGCCCGTGCCTTTCCCAAAGCCGACCGTCATCCGTGTGGGATGGAAGGTCACCTTCAAAGTCAGGCGAACAATCAAGTGGTTCTGGCCTTTCAAACCCTGACATGTTTAAAGGAATGCCGAAGCGGAGGACTCTGTTAATCCTCTTCCCTTCTCTGCACAGCCATCTGGAAGCACGGCGGCGTGTGCACACTGCAGACCGGATGCGGGTGCAGCGGCGGGAGAAGGCTGCCTGGGCTGGCTGCCGCGTGGCCGGGCACGCCGGCCTGCCCCCAGCTCCTGCCTCGAACCGCGCCGCGCGCTGGCCGGACCTCGGGGTTTCTCAGCCCAGTGGCGCTGGCACTTTGGGCCACGTAGCTTTTTGTTGTGGGGGCTGCCTGTGCACTGTGGAATGTTGAGCAGCACCCCAGGCCCTCTCCACTAGATGTCAGTAGCAGCCCCCAGACGTTACAATAAACGTTGTCTCCAGACATTGCCAAATGCCCCCTGGGGCACATGGAGAGCTGCTGGGCTAGGTGGGGATAGTGGAATTTAAAGGGAATGTGTGTTTATGAGCAGAGTTTAGATGTGGAAACTTCTCTAAAGGGGTGGGGCCCATCCACACTCCAGAAGCTGTTTAAAAACATACATCCTCACCGCACTTAGGATCCAACTTAAAAACTTTGGCTCTACCAATGGTTAAAGTGTGGTACCTTGTTTAAGCTTTAAGCTGTAATCTTCATCTCCTTCATTATTAATGAGTGCGGTGGACCATCTGCTCTCTCTTTCGTTTTCTGTGGATTGCCTAGTCAGGGTTTTTGTCTATTTTTTCTTTTCTTTTTCTCATTGATAAGCAGAGAAAATATCCAAAATATTTGACAACCCAAGGGCATCAACACCTTTGAGTCAGAATTGACATGTGCCCAGTCAGGATTATCCAGCCCCGAATGTCAGCTAGGAGAAACCCTGGTCCGGGATGATGAGCTAAAGCTAGACACAGACGCTCATAAGATGGGGTGCAAAAGTTGAGGTTCAGAGTTTACTCCAGAAAGTGCAGTGAGACTGAGCATGGTTGCTGGGCTCTAGATACTGACTTAAATTCTTAACCTCCTGCTGCAGTTGAAGAAGTTTCCACTTTGATGTGCTCGCAGCCTGTTAGGAGAGGGCGGCGCAGCTGCCCTTTGTGGAGTGAAACTGTGTGGAGGTGACCGAGGGGCTCATGGGCCCCTCCCCAGGCAGCCCGGGGAAGGGCACGTCTCTCGTGGGCATCGGTGCGGCTGCACTGGCAGAGGACACGGGAGCAGACCTCTTGAGGCTTTCCTGCATTTTAATTCTCTGAGAAGGTGTATATTATTTTTAAAGGATTTGCTTCAACTTTTTATGTGCAAACAATTACTTTGCAGGGATCTATTTGTTGAAAGTGAAAGCAACAAACGACAGGCTCAATCGCTAAAAGCTCTTTGTAGCATCAGCAGAACGCTGGAGGAGAGAATTCAGTTCTCTGGTCTCCTAGGTCACTGGAGGCCTGTGGCCTGGGTTCTGCCTGGGGGATTTTTTTTTATCAGTGAATTGTGCTCTGATTTGTGCAAAGAAAGCAGCTGCAGGCGAGAAACCATTTTAACTCATCCCATTTTCCCCTTCTCACTGAGTTTGTAGCATATGAAACAAAAATGATTTTTCCTTTGACTTATACACTGCTAGTGAGACAAGGAAAAGGTACTGGGAAAAGAATTTCATCCACATGCCCCACTATGAGTGGCTGATCCCTGAGTCAGCTCTTGAGCTTCGCTTCCTGTTCAGTCTTCTTGTGAAACCCAAACGCTGCTTAGTGGCCTCTAATTAAACAGTTCATCGTGGCTTGTTTGAAGCTCCAACAAGAAGACTTTCATTTATGTCACTTGTCACTAATCTGTGCAGGCATGGGCACGCCTGAGCACATGTGCATACACACACACACACACACTCCACGGTGATTTTCTTGGGGGATGTGGATGCTGTTGCCAACACATTTTCAGCCTCAAAGATGAACCAAATAGGCTTGTAATAGCAGGTCAGGCCTCTACTAGTAGTAATTCCAGGTAAAAACCACTTCCAGGCTCATGACTCTAAAGCCTGCCCCAGAGAAGCGGTGAGCAGCTGTGGCGGAGACGGTTGGAGCATGAGGCCCTGGGCACTGCCCATCTAACCTGCAGCTGTCCCAGCAGGTCAGACGTATTTTGATCACTTGGACCTGGGTAGTGGTGTGGCAAGGAGAGCCTCCCGAAGTGCCATGTGGATGAGACAGCAGTGCCTGTCTCACTGGGGAAGAGGACACGGACGTACAAGCAATCCATTCTAGGCAATGCTGGTTCTGGAAGAGACTACCTGTCAGAGACCTGCATCTTGGATGTGGTTCCCAGAGGGAGAGGAGGGGATTGGAAATGGGGGGACCCAGTGGAGAAGCAGGATGTTTGGAGGGAGTCTGAAGGGGAAACAGGACATAGTGATGATGTGGGGATCAGGGCTGGGGTGGAGGTAGGAGGTTTGACTTGGAGAAGATCCAAGAGGGCAGAAACTAGGGCATTTAAGGAGAAGGCCCAAAGTCTCCTGCACCTCTAGAGCCCATTTCTCCTCAATCTGACCCTCTGGTCAAGTCCAAGGCAAAATGTTTTCACTCTAGTTTTCTTGGTTCTTGAATAAGCAGGTGCCTTTCTGCTGGCTTCACAAACACCTTTGTTTCAAGTTGAAAATTCTATTCTTGAAATTACCTGACCATCAACTTGATGATGTCCCTGAATTCAGATCATAGACATGGGAGAAAATGACAATCAGCTGTTTGGGGAAGAATTCCTCCTGGCAGGCTCTTTCATGAGAGAGGGACATTTACTTCAGACTTCTCCTCCAGCAGACTTGCCTTATAGCCCCTTGGCCGGAAGTGGTCACCTGTTTCTGGCTTGTCCAGGGAAGAGCCCCTCTTCTCTGGCATCAAGGTTCCCCTGTCTGTTGATGGAACTAAACTGGGGTTCAGTTGACAGAGGGAGGTGGGGGTAGAGTGTGTGTCTCCATCTCTCTCCATGGTTTCAAGCCACCAGTAAGATATCATCACAGCAGAGACAGCTGGCATTCACAACAATGAAAAGGGACACTGGTTTTCCAGGATATTATGCTGCCTCTCACTACGAAAATGCACACAGTTCTCATACCATAAACAATCTGCCTTATTAGGACAACGCAATGGTGAGAAATCAGGTGCCAAGATGAGCGCCAAACAAAGCTGAGCACTGTGATGTAGATATGCAGTTTACTTGTTACTGTTAAAAATAGATTCATTATGGAATTCCTCCTTTGAGAGATCTTTCTATTTCGGTGCCATCTCTTCCTGGATTGTCCTTCACAACTGGGGTGAACAGTATGCTTTGTAAGTTAATTATTTTGATTGACTCCTTCATGCAAATGCCTTTAGCAGCTCTCAGCATCCACTCACTTTTGCCAGATGGATGGGAGGGGTGGATTGTAAAAATTGGTGCCCCAGTTTGTGCTAAGTTAGACCGCTGAAAGCAGTACACCAGAATTCGGTTGGCTTTTACAATCGGGATTTATTGGCTTACAAGCTTACAATCCTGAGGCTGAGAAAAATGTCCAAATAAAGGCATTATCAGGTGATGATTTCTACCTGAAGACTGGCTGCCGGCAATCCTGGACTTCTGTGTCACATGGGAAGGCACATGGTGGCATCTGCCGGTCTTTCCCTTCTCTTCTGGGTTTAATTGCTGTCAGCTTCTGGCTTCTGCAGAATTCTCTCCTTTCTCTTTTAATTACATTGTCTTATAAAGGACGCCAGCAAGAGGATTAAGACCCACCCCAGGCTATACCTTAACTGAAGTAACCCAATCAAAAGTCGTACCCACGATAGGTTTATACCTACAGGAATGTATTGACTTTAAGACACAATTTTCTGGAGTTCATTCAGCTTCAAACCATCACAGCTAATCATGCCACCTTTCTCAAAATTGGCATTTCACCTTTGAGTTTCATAAAAACCAAGCCTACACATGCTACCTTGTTGCCATCTTATACATACACTGCTTCCTCTCCATTTTCTCTGCCTTGCTCTAATGTAGAGCCCCTCTTCCTTCTTCCAACCTCCCATGTCTCTTCCCAGAAACATGTTCTTCAAATGACTGCCAGGTGCTCTTGGGCACCCAGCTGTTCACTGCCATACTCATGGGCTCCTGCAGCTCGTGGTTCCTTGCAGAGCAGCCAGCTCTGGCCCCACTCCACTGTCCAGCCCTCCCCCCAACCATCCCGTATGTGCATCCCATGCCCATATCTTTCTGAAGGCCTCAGTCATCTCCATGATGTCCTTCCTCCAAGCCTCTGCTGGTCACTCCATGTCCACTTTCTGGCTTTCCCTCTGGTCCAGATTCCTGTTTCCTTTTATCTGAGTGAAAACTATGTCAAGGATTTTGTGATAGGTTAAGAAATGGCTCCCCCCCCCAAGAGAATTCCACATCCTAATCCCTGGGGCCTGTGAACATGACATCATTTGGAAAAGTGGTCTCTGTAGGTGAGATTGAGTTAAGGATATCGAGATCAGGAGATTATCCTGGATCACTGGGGTGGGCCCTAAATGCAACCACACGTGTCTTTATGAGACAGAAGAGGGAAGGTGCAGAAACGGAGGAGCCCACGTGAACCTGGATGCAGCGACTGGAGGGGGGTGACCACAGGCCAGGGAATGCCAAGTATTGCTGGCAGCCACCAGATGCTGGAAGAGGCAAGGGCGGCGTCTTCCCTGGAGGCTTTGGAGGTGCACTTCTGCCAACACCTTGACCTTGGACTTCTGTCCTCCAGAACTGTGAAACAATACATTTCTGTTGTTTTAGCCCACCCAGGTTGTGGTCATTTGTTACAGCAGCAATAGGAAGTTACAACTTAAGCCTTATTCACGCTATGAAATAAGTCATGATATTATACACATTTTATGGAGGAGGAAAATGAGGCAACAGAAAATTAAGTAACTTGCTTAAAGCCACACAGACATTAAGAGGTAAAAGTAGGATGGATTTGAAGCAGGGTGTTCTGCTTACTCCACCCTCCCCCATCTACGTAGGTGTCCATTTAACTAACATTAACGAGCATCACATACGTGCCGGAAAATGTGCGAAGCATTGAAGATGACAATAGATGCTAAAATCCTACCTTGCTTCAGAACCCTTCTGGGATTTTTTAAAAGGCTCTAGCAGGAAGTAATTATGTTTTTCTCATCTGAACTCCCATGGTGTGTTATCTTTATCCCTGTATTAACGTGGGGAGCAGCCAGAAGCTGGAGTCACGTGGAACCTGGAAGGGAAAGGAGAAGACACGGCCACGTGCACTACCATGTGGCAGAAAAGCCAGAACCCTAAAGACTGCAGGCAGCCAGAAGATACTGGCCCTGGGCGGAAGCCAGCTTCGGGATTCTGACTGTGAGTCAGGAAATTTCTGTTACGCTAACCCCTTGTGTGATATTTGTTTTAGCGGCTGGAAAACTAAAATGTTAGCTATAGTAAAGGGGAAGGAAGAGAGAACAATGGGCACCTGTACAGGGAGGTGAGTTGAGGTGGTCTTGGGAGCTTGGAGGGTTTCCTCGTCAATTCAGTTGTTGATTGAAATAGGGAACAAGATAATCAGACGGCTGAGGATCAGGGGGAGATGTCCTGGCTTTAAGGAGAGAAAAGGAGGAAGTCATTTATCGTGGGCTTACTACACAGTAAGAACAGGTTTTGGTGCTAATACTGTAGTGGGAACAACAGGCATAAATCCCTGTCCTCCGGGATCTTACATTCTAGTGGGGGACAAATGACAAAACCAAACAAGCAAGCAGATGGCAACAAGCCCTTGGAGAAAAATAGGTGGGAGGTAAGGGTGAGCCAGGCACCAGAGAGCTGGGCATCTTAACGTCCAGACTGGGGAGCTGCAGCAGGGTTTCCAGCTGCGTAAAGGTCCACTAACGCCGTGAGTTTACAGGGAGACCAGCTGGCAGGTTGGGCATTTCCCACCTCATTCAGCGACATGAGAGTAGGTATGGAAAAGGATGTGTTGTGTTTGCCTCTGCTTGGGGCTTTGTGACTTTGGTAAAGAGAGAAAGCCTCCATGGAGTGAAATAATGGGGCATGGTGTTTAAACAGGGTAAGGAGGAGGCGAGGCGTGGAGGGCGGGAGGTTTGGAGACAGAGGGCCGAAAGGCTGGAGGTGGTGCTGAGAGGAGGGGGCTTATGAGCTTGTTATGAGGAGGGAACAGCCAGTTCATAGGACAAGGGCGTGGAAGTGGCAGGCTGAGACCGTGGGCGGTGGCACGGTCTTTGGACCAGATTTCGTCTTTTCCTTAGCATTGATCATGATCTATGTTGGGAGTGCTGATCCCCACCCTCTGTTTCTTCTGGGAGAAGCTTCCTTTAGAGAGTACTTCCTGGTTTCTCTGCCCTTCACATCCCCATCTTCCTTCCCAGGCAAGAGGAAGCCTCCATTGAATTTGGCCAAAGGGACCAAGCATGCCAGTTCTTGGCTCCTCACTCTCTCTGTTTGGAATCTGCCGAAAGGGTACGCACTTCCCTACTCACTCTTCCTCCAGGTGAAGGCAGATGCCTCCCCAAAAGGGTCAGCTAAGCCCTTTGGCTTTCTCACCTGAGCCGTCTTTCCTCAGCTGCCTACCACAGTTGGTAATTTTCACCTTCCTCAGCCTGACCCCTTTTTCTCAATTAGTTCCAAACTAATTGGGTAGGGAAGAAGGTGTTATCATCTTCCACACACCCCAACAGTTTAGTCCTTCATACGTGGTGGATACTGGGTGAAAGCAGGTTGAACAATGGAATGAGTGAATGAGTTAAATAAAACAATATTTTGTTGAGACTAAAATCTCTTAAGGTTATAATGAAAGGCTGTATAGAAAAGCATGGTCTTTGTAACCCAAAAGATCTGACGCCCAATCCAGATGCCGTCACTAACTTTCTGTACAATTTTCAATGGAGTTGAGCCTCCGTCTCTGGCTTCTGGCTCTGGTCTGTTAGCAACAGCCTTGCTGTTTTAGAATTGAACAGGCACGTGTGAGGAGTGCCCAGTGCCAGCCACCGGCGGCTATCCACCTTGTATTGGTCTGTCCCCTTGAGGGACAATCTCATTCATAAACCTGGCAGTGGCCTCCCTGATTCTGTCTGGGCATGACCTTTTTGTGGGAGCATGTACCCCACGAGAGGGCCACAGCTCTTTCTACAGGTTGAGAAAGCTGGAGATGGGGTCCTGGTGGCACAACTCCTTTCTGGGAGTCGTGGAAATGGTCCAGCTGCTGCCTGACTTGGATTTGGCTGCTATCAGGTCTTTGGGTGTTAATCTCCAGCCTGGGAACTTTGTGTGTCGTGAGGAGCAGAATGAGAAACACAGCTGAGAAGCTTTGCCTCTGCTGAGTGTTCTGAGATTTTGACTAAATTTATCTAGAATTTCCTGCGGTGCCAGATCCATTTCGACTCTGAACTTTAAGACAACTTTGTTATGCAACTGGCACCACACTGAAAATGAGTTTAAAGGAAGTGACAAGAAATCTTGTGAAAAGAATGGAAGAGAGTCTTTTTCCCCTGCTCCAAGTTAGGTGGTGTCAGCAGACTGCTAGGCAAGTCATGGGGGGTGGGGGTGGGAGCCAGGTCATGGGGCCCCCCTCTCCAGGACTCTCTTCCAGGCAGGGCCCTACACGTTGGACTTCTCCAAATCCCTCCATGCCCAGCAAAACCTCCTTCTGGGCCCATTGCTTCAGAGCCGTGCGAGGGGCTGGGCAGATCCACCTGAAGCCAATTGAAGTTAAGAGCGCAGCAGAAATTTATGAAATCCTCCCTGTCGGAGTATTGGGTGGGTGCAGATTTAATACAGCCAAATTACAATGTCATTTGGGAAGCTTTTGTAATGGTTTGATGCAGTCACTTTTCAACCCTGGCTGCTCATTAAACTCACCTGGGGAGCTGGTGAAAAAATATTGATGCTGGGTCCTCTTTCCCAGGGGCTGGGAATGTAATTAGATTGGGTGGATCCTGGATGTCAGTATGTTTTAAAACTCACTGGGCAGTTTTGATGTGTAGCCAGGGCTGAGCGTCACCGATTGAAGGTGGTGCTTTCCCAGACAACATTTACCTGTTCATGAAAGCTTTGGAGCCTTCGTTTCTGACTGTGTAAACTGAGAAACTGGCTTATACGATCTCCAAAGTCTGCCAGTTCCAAAGTTCTATGATCCTGATATTTGAGTGCCTTGAGCCAATGGTCTTCCCTGTGGCTGTGGGATTCCTAACAGTGCTCGAGGCCACCAAAGCTTTCCAAATGACCTTATAATTTTGGCTGTATTAAATCTGCATTCAACTAATACTCCTACAGGGGGGAATTCATAAATTCCTGATGAGCCCACTTATTTATTGTTTCTTATTGATCTACCCATTGAGTGTACAGCTCCACGAGTCTTCACACACGAAACTCATCCCTGTGACCACTAGCCTGATCCAGAAACAGAATTTTATGTGCCCCCCGGAGGCTCCCTCTTGCTTCCTTTTGGTCACTACCCCTTCCCTGAGAGTAACGCTTATCCTTGCCGCTATCATCGCAGATTAGCTTCGCCAGGCTATTTCCTGGTCTTGAAGTTGACATAAATGGCATCATACAGTATCTGCCATTTGTATATGGCTTCTTTCACTTAACAATATCTTTGAAATTCATCCATGTTTCATGCTTCATTAGTTCATTCTTTTTCATTGCTGTGTCATATTCCATTCAATGAATGTGCCAGAAGACATTTATCCTTCATTTTATTGATTACATTTGGGGTATTTTCAGTGTTTGACTATTTTAAAGCTGCTATGAGCATTCTTGTCTTCTTCTCTAATTTTTAGCAAATAGTATTAACTTGGATTCATTTCATCACATCTTTGAAATGCAAATCTGGACATTTAGGAGGAATATTGTACAGGAAATAGGCCCAAAGATAATCTGTTTTTTTTAAATAATAATTTTATCTGTATTTTTAAAAAGATACTTAGATTATATCGATGTTACACAAAAAATATAGGGATTCCCATATGTCCCACTCCCCACACCTCCCACACCCTCCCACACAAACATCCTTCATTAGTGTGGCACATTCATTGCAACTGATAAACGCATCCTGGGGCTTTGCCATTAAGCATGGACCATAGTTCACATTGTAGACCACACTCTCTCCCACACAGTTCTGCATGCTATATGATGATATGAAATGGCCTATATCTGTCATTGCAATGTCACTCAGGATAATTCCCAAGTCCCAGAAAAGCCCCCAGAGCCTCCAGTGGCCACTGGCTCCACATCAATGTTGTAATTTTTCCCATTGCTAGAATCACAATATGTTTATAGTAGAACACCAGTAAGTCCACTCTAGTTCATAGTTCTTTCCCGAATCCTGAGGATTCTGGGATGGTGATGTCCACTCCACCTCTAATTGAGAGGGGGCTTATATCCTACGGGGAAGTTGGATGGGACTATCTTGCTTGCCGTTGCAGACTCTCTCTGTTCTTTGGGATGGTCATTGTCCATCGTTATCTCCTTGTTAATTGTCCTGGGTGAGTCCAATGAGCTGTAGAGTAGGTGTGATCTGTTTGGTTTAGATGCAACATGCAGAATGAAACATCACCATTTCGTTCAGATTTAGTTGGGTAGTTTGGTTTTCAAGATATGCTTTGCATCTGCTGAATTCCCTAAAATATGGACAAATGGAGTTTGTGCTGGGAACAGCAATTGAGGCATTGCCGTGGCTGGTTCCCAGTTCTCCTGTTCTGGAAGATAAATGGGATGGAAACAGAAGTGATGTAGACAATGGGGTGGAAGCAAAAGATAAATTACACCACTGGAGATTGCACAGGTTGTTTGTGTATCCCACAGTTCACAAGAGAAACCACACAAACTCTGAGTTTCCTACTCAGACCAAATATTGTCTTTTGAAAAAAATAACAGGAGTGCTTACAGATGATTTTTGGAAGCCATCGTAGTTGAAGTTAATGACTATACTTTTCAAAGGTTTGCTGGACTTGTGGCCCCACAGGGAAAGGTGGAGAGGCCTTGGCTTTACGGTCCAAACTGAGCATGGTCATTTAGGGCAGGAAATGGGGGGAGCCTAGTTAGAAGCAAGGGTGGAGCTAACTGTTAGGCTCCCTGGACTTCTCACTGCCTCCTTCACCAACCAGTCTTGTTTGCTTCTTTATGGCCTCAATGAATAGTCCTTCCTTCTCATTGACATTTTAATCTATGGAATGTCTGTGTGCTAATCTGAGTGATGCCTTTTCCAGTGCAAGGAGCGGATGTTAGGCTGGATTCCTTCAGTGTCGAGGGAGCAGCCCAGTAACGTCACTGTGCCCTGACTTGGCTGTGGTGTCTCCCGAGCAGCCTGCCAGGAAGCGGCCATGGGGCTGGCAGAGCCTGGGTTTGCTCTGTCATAGCTGTATTCTCACCATTTTTAAAGTAGTGAATTTTCTGTCAAGGGGGTGCTCAAGAAGAGGTTAGATGGACATTTGTCAGGTTTGAACCAGAAAAGCTCCAAAGGGGATGCAGAACCGTCTTCCATCTTGGCTACTGCCAACGCCTCTGGTTTAAACTTCTGATGCTTTGTGATTTTCAGTGTATCGTCCAGGTACCAGATCTGTCAGTTTAATGCAAGGCCAAACTAATGTCTTTAAGAAACTTGCTTGCTTCTGCTGGGGCAGAGTTAAGTATCTGTTCACTTTCCCTCTCCATAACCTCGCAGGCAAATCTCTTGGTGGACTTGCTAATTAACTTGCCCCTCTGGCTTTATGACTTCACCCTCCCTTTCACACAGAACAACGGGTGAAAGCCAACCCAAAGGGAACACACCTGTTTCCAATCAGATTCAATCTGTCAAGAATTTGTCCTAAGATTCGCAGAAACCATGATCCAGCTGGAGCAATTGCCAGGGCTGGCAGGACACGCAGGCATCGTGGAAAGGAAGCAGGCTTGGTGGAACAGCGGAGGTGCCAGGAGAAGAGAGAAGCAGGTCTGTGCTAGGGGCTCCTGCTCACAGGATGAGGCTCGTGCAGCGAGTGGCAGAGTCAAGGCAGCGAGTGGCAGAGTCAAGGCCCCGGGGCGCGTCTGTCCAGCTGTGGGCCTGAGCTTGCCACTGCCCAGCAGGAGCCCAGTCTGGCCTGCGGAGGAGCTCTGGTGCTCTGGCCTTGTCCTACTGCCGCCTGGCTTATGTGACCTTTCTTAGTGGCTGTATTAGTCAGCCAAAGGGTGCTGATGCAAAATACCAGACATCGGTTGGCTTTCATGAAGGGTATTTATTTGGGGTAGAAGCTCACAGTTACCAGGCCATAAAGCACAAGTTTCTTCCCTCACCCAGCTCTGTGAGGGTTCCGGCTTCCTGGGTTCCTCTCCTCCTGGGGCTTGATTCTCTCCAGGTTCAGCTGCTTGTTCTCTCCAGAAGGCCAGCTGTAGACGCTCAGGTGAACGGCTGGTCTCTTTTCCCGGGGCCTTCTCTCCTTCCTCACGACCAAGCTCCTCTGTGTGCTTACTTCCTGTGGCTCCAGCTCAAGATTCCAACATCAAAACTCCAACTCAAAACTTCAACTCTGTCCTTGGCCATGTCTTTTATCTTTGATTCCCCACCCACCAAGGGGTGGGGCTCAACACCCTACTGATGTGGCCCAGTCAACGCCCTAATCATAACTTAGTCATGCCCAGATTAGCAGATCAGTTTACAAGCATAAGCCAATATCTATTTTTGGAATTCATAACTATATCAAACTGGCAAACTGCTGCAGCAGCCGCTAGACAATGCTGACTCGCATTACGCCAGGTCTTTAGCAAGTCAGGCCTTTCAGTCTTGGTGTCCTTATTACTAAGATACAGTTAATGAGACTTCCCTTAAAACGAGGTTCTGATTGTGATTTATATGGCATAAAGGGCTCTACAAATACAAGTTAGTCTTATACATATATAGACAAACCAACAAGGAATAAAATAAAACAACGCCTCGCCCTGGGCACGCTCCCATCTCTTTTGTAGAGAGAAGTGTGGTGTGGCTCTCAGAAAAGCAATCTGGCAATGGGATCAGGGGTCTTTAAAATGCTCATACCCTCGGCCTATATATTAAATCTGCTTTTAAGAATCTAACCCAAGAGAATAAACTGAAATATGGAAAAAACTCCATGCACCAAGAAGTTTACTGCAGTATTATTAATAATGGGGAAAATGAGGAAAAATCCCAGTGCTCCCCTGAAATAGAATAAATACACCAAATGATATTCCTGGGATATAACATTAAGCCTTCTAAAAATTATGGGAAAAAATCAGGATACAAAATGTTATCTAAAGTATAATGACAAATATGTTAAAATCTACACATATCCTGCCCTGCACCCCCAAAAACAAAAGGTTACATTGACTGTCTTTAGGTTATGGAATTAATAGATTTTTCTTCCTTCCGATTTTTCATATTTTCTTTGTGCATATCAATACATTTATAATTAGAAAAGAATTGATTTCCTTAACAAATAAAATCAGCAAAATATGTAGAGATGCCTCTGGAAGGGCATTTGGCTGAAAACCAATGTAACCTTGGTGTGATTTGGTTGGTACTGGTCTTCCAGGTTCTATTTACATTAAAGAGCTTTGAAGAGTGTCCTTCATCTTCACTTATTATATTTTTATAGACTTGGCTCTTGGTTACCCTAATATCCTGGTATGGAAAATATTATTTTTCAGATGGCAATGAAGTGTTGTTATCAGGGTGGGAATCATTTTGAGGAAAAGTTAGATAAATAAAATGTAAAACAGGTAGTTTTGCCAAGATTTGAAATGAATATTCTACTCTGTTGTTTTAATGCCCAGTTACAGAGATTTTCTATCTCACCTGGAAATACCAGGTAAATTTATATCGGAATCTTATGTGTTCAGCATCCCCATTATGCAAATTGAAGGATGTAACACTTTGTTTTTTTTCCTACTGAATCTATAAATGAATCATTTAAAGATAATTAGTCATTTTATAAATATTGCATATGTGTTGTTTCATTAAATTTAAAGGGGGTATGGCACATAAGTATGAACTTCTTGTTCTAAACACAGGAACAAACTCATTTAATCACAGTTTTAAAAAATTCTTAATGTACTGTTTGATATTTGGGATATCTTACTACCTTCTTCATCATTTTTTAACATTTTTATTGTAAAATAAAACACCAATATAGAAAGAACACACATAACAAATGTATAGCTTAGCGATTTATTTTACGATTAACACTCTTGCAATTACCACTCAGGTCAAGAAATAGAACTTTGCCAGTCCTCCAGAAGACTCTCCATTTGTCTTGTCCTTATTGCTAGTTTGAGTTTTTTAAAAAATTCATGAGAGTATTAAATTGTGTCAAATGCGTTTTTTTGTTGAATCAGTTGAAATAAAGATATGATATTTTTCTTCCTCACTTTTCTTGATAACATGATGATTATATTGAATTGCTTTTTGAATGCAAAACTGCCTTTCCATTTCCAGAATAACCTCCAATTTTCCATAATGTTATCTCCTTTATATATACCACTGAATTTAATTTGCTAATATTTGTTCAGGATTTTTAAATATATGTGTTCATGAGAGAGACTTGTCTAAGAGTTGGGTCATATTCCCTCTCATTATATTCTGTCAATGATTTTATGTAAGACGTGTTATTTCCTTCTATTCAATAAAAATTACTGATAAATCTATTTGGGACTGGAGTTTTCTTTCTGGAAAGGTTATTAATAATAAATTCAATTTCTTTAATATATATCACACTATTCAGATTTTCTATTTATGCTTCTGTTAGAATTGGTAAGGTGTATTTTTTGAGAAATATGTTGATGTCATCCATATCATCAACTTCTTTGGAGTAGATTTGTTGATAATATCCTCTTATATTTCCAATGTCTATAGGCTCTGTAGTTATATCTCATTTTTTCTTCCTTATTTGGAAATTTGGGTTTCATTCCTGTTTTATTTTGCTATGGATTTATCATTGCAAATAACCACCTTTTGACTTTGTTGATTTTTTTTTTTTATTTTAAAATTTATTGAAGTTTTGATCTCATCTTTATTATTTGTTTCCTTCTTAAGTGACATTAGCTCTTGCTTCTAGCTTCTTGAGATGGATGCTTAAATCATTGACTTTTCAGCCTTTTTTCTTTTTAAAATACATATATTTAGGATGATAAGTTTTCCAGTTTTCTGCTTCTATCATTTTTTTTTTGAGAAGCCAACTGTCAATCTTAGTTTTGCTCAATAGATAGTAACATGCTATTTCTTTGGCTGCTTTTAAGATTTTCTTTTTGTCATTGATTTTCAGCTATTTGATCTTGATGAGGTACTTAGATAAGAGTTTCTATGTATTAACCTTACTTGAAGTTTTCTGAACTTCTTGAATGTATAGGTTGATGTCTTTCATTGGTTTGGACTATTCTTAATCATTATCTTTCTGAATATTGCTTCTGCCTAATTTCTCTCTTTCTGGAAATTCAATTCAATTACATTTATTTTAGACCATATGAATATGTCCAGCATTTCTCTTAATTTTTAAAAATTATTTTTATTGTTATTTTAAAAATTGCTGACCTTCTGTTTGGGTATTTTCCTATGGAGCTGCTGTGTAGTTCACCAATTCTGTGTTCTTTTGTGTCCATTTGGTTCTTAAAACTATACATTGACTTCTTGTTTTTGGATATTGTGCTTTTCAGTTCTACGCTATCCATTTAATTCTTTTATAAATTCTAATTCTCAATTGCAATTTGCCACCATTTCTTTTATATTGCCTTTCATTTCCTCTATTTTCTTGAGCATATTAATCATAGTTATTTTAAAAGTAATTGCTACCTCTAGCAAGGTGTATTTAGGAGCTTCAGTTTTGGAAAAAAAGGACACATCAATTTCTCTGAAAGAGAAAGGAAAGATGCAAGGATTGATGCCAGTGGAATGTAATAGGCAAACGGTAGGTGTAGAAAGTAGAGGGAGTGCCCGTCTGCTGACAATTCCACCTCCATTCCCTTGGAATGCCAGTCCGTTAGACTGGAATGATTTCTCTACTTCTATCTATCACACTGTGACCAGCATCATAAAATCTCCCTGATCACCTCAGTTGCAAGTGATTTCTCCCACTTTTGCACTCCCAAAGCACGTGGAAGTATTTATGTATCGTACTAGCTGGTCCTGTAGGCAAGGGTAAAATGTGGACTCAAATTTTTTGGGACAAATCCCTGCATCTGTTCTTACTATCTGTATCTAGGGCAAGCTGACTTTTATGGGCCTTCATTTTCCCATCTGTAAAATGGGCCAGATTTTGGTAACAACGTCAATGAGTGTTTGTGAGGATTAAATAAATCATTATATTTATTTTTATTAATATCTCAAAGCACTTAGAATATACTGAGTACTCAATAATACTAGCTGCTACTTTTGTTAGTAGTTTAATTCTTACTAATTACTGAATTTGATTCAATAATTGAATTAAATACTTTTGTCCTTTGAAAGATTGTTTTTGTAGTCAATAAAAATTGTTCTGGAAGAATATATAAATTGGTGAGGATTGAAAAACACAATAAAACCAAGACTTTAATTATTGTACTTTGATTTGTGATTTGGGAAAACATTTACCCAAGACTGTTTGCACTTTTAATCTTTTGTACACAAACATTTGAGTATATTACTCTTTAAATAAACATTATTCTTACCTAATGGTTAACTCTTTGTTGGTAGAGATTACATCTTAACTGCAGTGAAAGCCACCATAGTGGCTAATCTTACACTTCAGAATTCTGGGGTGTCAGGGAGGCCATTGAAAGCATTTTTTTTTTTTAGGTACCAGGGGCCGGGGATTGAATTGGGACCTCGTATGTGGGAAGCCAGCGCTCAACCACTGAGCCACATCGGCTCCCCTGAGTTGTTTTTTTTTTGGTTTGTTTTGCTTGTTGTTTGTTTCTTTGTTTTTAGGAGGCACTGGGAACTGAACCCGGGACCTCCCATGTGGGAAGCAGGCGCTCAATCGCTTGAGCCACATCCTCTCCCCAAAAGCATTTTTAGTGGGAGGGTCTCCTGATTCCAGGGAAGAACTGCAAAGAGGACTTTGTAATGATGGGCAGCCTTCCATTTCACATGGATCCTAACCATAAATTGTGATAACTCTTGGTATGAGGATCAAAAGGGAGTTTCTCACTTAAAGGCCAGACCACTTAAATTGCCTGAAAGACCCTTAAGAACTATAAGAACTGTAGAGGGGGCCTGAGAAGCAGGAGGGGAGGTGGCAGGGAGCTTGGAGTCCAGTAAGGAAATAGGACTGGGATCCAAAACCAAATGCAACTTCACTGCTACCCCTGGGCTCAAGCTGGCTTCTGAGTCTGGTGGGTGTTGCAAAGAGCTTCCTGCTTCATCTTCTTTAGGACCTATAGTTGCAGCTCAATAGGTACTTGTTGAATAAATAAATTCAGTGGCCTGTCTGGAGATAAATCAGTGCAAATTGTCATCTCAGGCTCCTAGGAGTTGGCCCTTCCACGAATCAACCTATGGATATAATCTCAGCTCTAATGTGGCTTGCCCTTCAGCTGACGGTTTTCTCAGGCAGATACTTCGAGGGTGGAGGTCACACCCGGCCAGATGGGAGAGGCCAGTTATTTGTATGAGCCGCAGCTCTGCTCTGAGGCAGCGTCAGCCACTGGACAGCTGTTCTCATGCCAAGAAATTAGGTTCACACAGTGAGGTAAATCAAGTTGTAAAGAACAATGTGATTAGAGGAAAGAAATCATTTGTTATCCTGCAATCCCCAGGACATGATTTATTCGTAACTTAGGGCTTTTTAAACAAAGAAATCATAAAAAATCCTTTAGAAAATCAAATTGACAAATATTTTGTAAAATGTTTATAAGATGCAGGACCTTTTTATGTGTGATAAATTATTAAATAATTTTTGTCCTATGAAGGGTTGTGTTTGGAGCTAATGAAAATTGTTCTGGAAGAATATATGAATTGATGAGGATAAAAGAAACACAATAAAATCAAGACTTTAATTTTTATGCTTTGATTATATTCTCTGGGAAAACACTTACCAAAAGCTGTTTTCACTTTTAATCTTTTGTCAATTTTTTTCACATTCATGACAAGGGTCAGTTTGTCCAACTTATCCAAAAAAAAAAAAAAAAGAATAAAATCAGATGTATGAGGTAATGAAACCTGGCTATGCTAAATTTTCTTGGTCTCTTGTTTCTTTAATCATATCAAACCTCAGTAATTCAGGCTTATTGTATTAGTGAATGAGTAAAAAACCTGGCTTGTAGAACATTTAAAAAAAATGGTGAGTCTACTTTAGTCCATTGTTCATTCCTAAATCTTGAGGATTTTGGGATGGTGATACCCACTCTATTTCTAATTGAGAGGGGGCTTAGATCCCATGGGACAGATAGTTGGGACTATCTTGCTTGCAGTTGCAGACACTCTCTGTTCCTTGGGATGGTCCTTGCCCATCATCATCTCCTTGTTAGTCGTCCTGGGTGAGACCAATGAACTGGAGAGTAGGTGTTGCAACTCTGCTGAAATTCAGGGCTCAGATGGCACATGGATGGACCAAAGATTTAAGTCTCTGGGACACATATTTATCAAATATAGTGCTAATTATAGGTTCACTTAAAAGGGGCAGAAGAGCCATGTGTAGGGAACCTATAAATGAGTTTAACTCTGTTACAGTGGGGAGCACAAATTCCAAAGAAATGCCCAAAGACAGGGTTCCGAATTCCTGAGCTGTCTGCCAGGCTTATAGTCTCTGGATATGGCTAGAGCCCTCAGAAACCCCATTATCTGAGGCACTGTTTACTGTGGCAGTCAATGAGATCCTGCTGAGACGTGCATAAAAGTAACCTCTGGAATGATCTCCCAACTCACTTTGAAATCTCTTAGCCATATAAACTCATCTGTATTTACCATTTCCCCCTTTTGGTCAAGGTCTTTTTCCAGATGCCAGTTGGAGCTTCGTAATAATCCCTCAGTGCCAGGACTTATTATTATTCTACTATAGACGTATTATTCTAGCAATGGAAGAACTCTAATCATTGATGTAAAGGCAGTGGCCACCAGAGGTTCTGAGGGATGGGAGAGGGAAGAGTAGGTGTAATTTGGGGGCATTTTTGGGACATTGGAGTTGTCCTGCAT
>JAQZBX010020483.1:0-32934 GCA_029593785.1 Cabassous unicinctus
GCGGCTTAAGCAGTTAAACGCCTGCTCCGCACATGGGAGGGCCTGTGTTTAATTCCGGTGTTTCCAAAACAAACAAACAAAAAAACAACAAACAAACAAAAAAACCCTACTCAGGGCTGCCAATGAGGTTCAGAGGTTGAGAGCTGGCTTCCCACATACAAGGTCCTAAATTCAATCCCTGTTCCTGGTATCTAAAAAAGGGGAAAAAAAAAAAGTTCCTACAAACGTACGAATTACTTACACTGACTCAAGAAAGAAATAGAAAATCTCAACAGACCTATATCAAACCCAGAGAATTGAATCAATTATCAAAAAATTTTCCCAAAAGAAAATTCCAAGACCAAATGGCTTCATTGATGAATTCTAGGAAACATTTAAGAAGAATTAACCCAATCCTTCTCAAACTCTTTCAAATAAATAAGGAAAAGGGAAAAGTTCCCAATTCATTTTATGAAACTAGCAATACAGAGACCAAAGCCAGATAAAGACATCAGAGAAATAAAAATTAGAGACCATTTCTCATATGAATATAGATGCAAAATCTGTAAAAAATAAAAGCAAAAATACTAGTGAACCAATTACACCGGCATATTAAAAAGGTTATATACCATGACAAAGGGGCATTCTCTCAGAAATGCAAGAGTGGTAAAAGATACAAAAATCAATCAAAGTAATACACCACATAAATAAAGTGAAGGAAGGAAACAACAGTTATGCAATTGATGAAGAAAAAGCATTTGACAAAAATCAACACAATATCATTATTAAAGCACTCAGAAAACTAGGAATAAAAAAGAACTGTCCAACATTAGTATAGTAATATAGGAAAGCAGGCCACCTAAATGTGACAAACCAGGAAAAAATTAGAAAATTCTTTGAAGACCATTCAGAAACATTGCATTGTCTAAGATTTAGAATTATTTTATCACCATGAAAGATAACCAATATAATCATCAGGGTTAACTTCTTATTTTACAAAGTAATACAGAGAGGTTTATAACCTGACTATATGCTTCTCTTTTTTGTCCTACATTTGTATATTATGACTCCACTATTAGATTCTTGCATCTATAATCTTGGTTTGCCTTCAATAAAGACATTGGCCTTCACTTGTCAGATACTTCCTGAGGAGTGTTAGAGACAATAAAATCATAACCAACGTGACAAGGGTTCATTTGCTTTATGGTAAAAGTGATCCCAAAGGGGGTCACCAGAGAGGCCTTGGATGATAATACAGTCAGACAATCCAAAAATATCACTGATATGTCAACAAAAATTTGCCTTTTTATTTTAGATGCAATCTTCTCTCCATCTTATTATAAAGTCAACAGCTTGAAATAATTCAAGACTATTCCTTTTGACTAGAAACAAATATACCTTACATGGTTATAAACCAAAAATATAAATTTGCTTGGGTCTTCTAGATAACCTTCTTTTTGCTGTAAGTGATTACAAACTCTTCACATTTTAGTTCATATTCTGGATACAAGTTCAAGAAATATCTCTTGATCAAGTATTTACAGTTAGGTGTTCAATGGATACATATTGTTTCATACAAGTTGGAACATTTCCGACAGATTTATTTCCAATAAATCTTATTTTATAAACACAAACATGATCCTTTTAAACAAAATTTGTGATATGGAGTTAGACAGAGCCCACTCACATGAACTCTTTGAATTTAGCCAGCAATTATTAGAGCAAGTTAGGGAGGTGTGACTGTGGAAAGGAACTGCATTACAAATGGAGAGCTTAGCCATACTCCAGGAATAGGAGTATGATTTGAGACCTGTGATCCCTAAAATGCTTTCTTTCTTGTGAACCAAAGACTCTGCAACAATAGGGGTGCAGTTTTCTTCCTGACACCTTGATTGTAGGCCTATGAAAACCCTGAAGCAGAGGACCCATTTAAGCACTGTCCAGATATCTAACCCTCGGAACTCTGAGAGAATAAATACATGTGGTTTTAAGATTCTTCCCTTTGTGGTAAATTGTTATACATTAATAGATCACTCATATATACACTATGATTTCATGTAAATCATCTACCAATATTCCATAAATGCAAAGAGAATACAAAATTGGATTAAACATTTGGTCATACAATATGAAACTTGATAATGTATTCCTTGTTTAGTTTTATATTAATTTAAAAATACAAAATTGAACTAGTTTCCATTTATGCCAATACTCCTATAGCAAGGAAAAACAGAAATTGTTGTAAGCTAGTGCTCTAAGTTAGTAACACTAAGACCAAACACAATCAAAATATGAGAAATGAAGATTATAAGGAACTTTGTTCATTAATATAGATGCAAAATATCCAAACAAAATATTAACCAAACATGTTATGATAAATTTAATTTTAACTCATAGATGAAGTAACATAAAAAAATCCTATAATTTTGGTTGACCGGATAACAAAATTGATGAAAATACAACATTTTTTTCAATTGTAGAACATTTATTTTACAAAATGGATAATTGATTAAATAGTATCTATATCAAACTGATTATAAAAAATTTTTGTTTCCTGATAAATGTCATCTAATTTTAAGAAGCATCAATTTACTTATTAGACATAAGAATCATGCTATATGTAGACAGCATTTGGCTTATTATTTTTCTAATTAAACCTTAAATGATTTTGTGGTTTGGGATAATTAGAAAATTTGATTTTGGACTTGGTTTTGTCTTGCAAAACTTGTTAGATTGCTAGAGGAAATGGAGATATTTAAGAAAATTTTCATAATATTTAGTGATACAAAATGAACCTATATATGATAAAATGACATTTTATGTAATATTCACTATACTGATTGTTTGAACATAGTAAAAATGTTAATTAAAAAAAGCACTATAAAGCTTTATAGCACATAAAGTGTATAGCATTAAACTTGATGGGAAATGCTATCAGCATAGTCTGCAAAGTGCAGTAAATGATAAGGATGCCTACTATCACTGAATAATTTCAATATTGTACTAGAGGGTTTATTCATAATGAAGCAACAAAGAAAAATAAATGAAAGTTAAAAGGAATGGAAAGAAGAATCAAAACTATTCTTACTTGTAAGTGATAAGATTATCTACATAGAGCACTAAGCTCTATGTTTTGTGTTTGCATTATTTTTTTATATCTGGAAATACCCAATCCCAGAAAACTACTTAGCAAATATACAGAGCTCATTAAAGCTTTGGCTTAAGAATCACCACCTTAATGGGCATGTTTTAACCATCCAATTTCATCCTACACCCTGTCACCACTGAAGGATTCTAGATAACCTTTAGCCTGATCAATACTTTTTGCTTTCTTTTTTCATAGCATTTTCATTATCTAAGCAGTGTGAAAATGGAATGGTAAATGTCTTTACTAACTACCTTGATTTGCTTGAGCTCCCATTTTATTCAGGGAACTATGAAGAAAGAAAGAAAGCCAGTTAAACTAAGCTGACATACCAATGATCCTTTGTGGTAGCAATAAAGACCCCTGCCCCTGTGAGGACAAAAGAAAACTGTAGCTATTAAGTTAAGGCTGGCAGAAAGCAGAAAGTCTCCTGACAGTCCCACCAAATATCCCACCAAATGTCTCTTATCTTATACAAACATCCTGGTCCTGCAGTTTACTGATGTACCAACTGCTGCCCAAGGACACTTCACACAGATTAGCCCATACATCCCCCTCATTCCCCTTATATGGCTATATAAGCTGCTTCCACAGCTTAACCCTTTGAGCAACAGAAACCCCCTGTTTGGTGTTTTTCTGCATGCATGCACTCTTACTCAATGAAACACCCTTTAGGCTTTACAGAAGACATCGCAGAAATTTCTTTCACTGCACAAGCAAATTATTTACTTATTTATTATGTATATTTTTTGCTTGAATCTGCCCAGTTCAGGAAGATTGAGGTCTTTGCTAGTTTCTTTGATTAATGTTTCTCAGGCATCTAAAAGTGTGGTATCAACCACTCCACACTTCCCTGTGCACACTGCTTGCTGAGACAAAATCTGTGGAATGAGATGCTCCAAGGGGTATCATGGGAACACAGGCTTTGACTAGGGAAACCAGCTGTTCATCAGGGTCTTTGGATGGCAGCTTTAAATGCCCCACTTTGAGCCTGAGAGGAGAGAGCCTGTGAGTACACACCCTAGGAGGAGAGGGCCCTGCCATTGAGATTTCTGCCCATAAAAACAGCTGGGACTGCTTGTTCTTGGTTTTTGGATTTAAAGGTCAAGTCTTTTCATAAGACCTAATATCTCCATCAGGCTTAGCGAGGAAACATATTTAATCATCTGCACAGAGAAAAGGAGGTTGTGGTAGGCAAAGGTTGAGAGATGGCTGCTAGGTATATCCCTGACATCCTCAGCAGCAAGCAAAGAAAAGGAAAAGCATGTTCAAGAACCATATGTTTAAGAAAAGCAGGAGACAAAAACCAGTTATGAGAGTCATTTGATGTCATATTATCAAGATTACAAAGTAGCCATTATAAATATATTGAAAGAAATACAACAAAAACTTGATCAAAGGAGTAAGGAAGGAGTCATGACAATATCAACCAAATAGAGACTATCAACAAAGAAAAACACATATTTTAGTAAATGAAATTGAAAAGTAAATGAAATTGAAAAGTAAATTAAAATAAAAAATACTAGAAGAAATTAACAGTGTTTTTGAATTAGCATAAGAAATAATTAGCAAACTTGAATATAAAATCATAGAGATTATGTAAGGTAAAGAACAGAGAGAAATAAAAATGAAGACAAATAAACAGAGCCTGAGAAAAATGTGGAATGTCATTAAGAACACTAACATATGTGCAATTGGTGTACCAGATGGAGAAGAGAGAGAAAGAGGATAATTCTATATGTTGCTGGACTGACTTAGTTTGCTAGTATTTTGTTGAGTTTATTTTCATCCATATTCATAAGAGATTTTGGTTTCTAGTTTTCTGGTGATTTTTTGTCTGATTTGGCTATCATGGTGATAATGGCCTCATAGAATATTCCCTTCTCTTATAATTTTTGAAAGAAATAAAAGCTGAAAGCTTCCCAAATTTATTGAAAAACAATAACTTCTGAATCCAGAACCTCATTAAACTCTAAGCAGGAAAAATACAGAGACTCACAAGCAGAGACATAATAGGAAAAAATGTTGAAAATAAAAGAGAAGGAGAACATCTTGAAAAGGTAGAGATTATCAGCCTCAATTAAGAAACATCAGTATCAACAAAAAATATCCAACTATATGTTTTATACAGGAGTAACACTTTGGATTCAATAATTCAAAATTATTGAAAATAACTGAACTATAAAAGATATATCATGTAAACAGCGATCACAGGAAAGTTGAAGTGGCTCTACTATTATCCAACAAAATAGACCTTGAAACAAAAAAATGTCATTAGAGAAAAAGGAGGACATTTTATAATGATAAGAAAGTAATCCATTAGGAAGATATAACACTTATAAACACATATGCATCCAATAACAGAGCTCCTAAATACACAAAACAATAACTGACAGAAGTGAAGAAGCAGAAACTTTAGAAATAATACTTGTAGACTTTAATTACAAATTTTCTAAAAGGAATAGATAAACTAGAAAAAAGAGCAATCAATTAATAGAAGACTTGAACAACACTAGAAAACAAGTATTTCTGCAGATATTTTTAAAACACTCCACACAACAGAATATTCATTTTTCTCAAGTATACTTGAAATATTCTCCTGGATATTCCACATCCTAGGCCAAACCCAAAACTCAATAAATTTCAAAGATTGAAATAATACAAAGTATGTTCTCCAGGTACAATGGAATGCAATTAGAAATCAATAACAAGTAGAAACTTAAGATATATAGAAAGTAAACAACACACGCCTTAATATTAAAGTGGTCAAAAAGGGAATAAGAATGGGAATCAGAAAACATATTCAGATGAATGAAAATAAAGACACAACATATGAAGACTAATGGGATGCAGCTAAACCATGCATTTGAGGGAAATTTACATCTGTAAATGCTTACATTAACAAAGAAGAAATGTCTCAAATCCATAACCTAGCCTCCCATCTTAGACACTGAAAAAACAACAAGCCAAACTGAGAGCAAAAAGGAGAAAAGAAATAATTATGATAGGAGTGGAAATTAATAGAAAATAGGAAAACAATAAAGAAAATCAATGAAACAAAAAGCTAGTTCTTTGAAAAGATCAACAAAATTTTCAAACCTTTCACCAGTTGATCAAGAAAAAACATGACACTAACGATCATAATCAGACATGAAATAAGCAACATAAATACTGACCTTACTGAAATAAAAAGGATTGAAAGGGAATTCTATAAGCAATTGTACACCAAAAAATTACATACCTTAGAATAAATGAACAAATTGCTAATGACACAAACTCTTGAAACTTACTCAAGAAAAAATCGTCTGAATAGACCTAAATAAGTGAAGAGATTGAATCAGTAACAAAAACAAACAAGCAAAGCTATCCACATGAAAAGCTTAGGCCCAGAGGGTTTCACCGCTGAATTCTACCAAATATTCAAAGAGGAATTATCTGTTCTTCACAAACTCTTCCAAAAATTAGAAGAGGAGGGAATGTTCTATGAGGCCAGTATTATGATGATATCCTAATCAAGCAAAAAATCACAAGAAGACTAGAGTCCAAATTCTTTTATAAATATGGATGAAAAGATACTCAACAAAATACTGGCAAACTAAGTAAGTCCAGCAACATATAGAACTATACAACATGGCAAATTGGGATTTATCCCAAAGATGGAAGGTTAGTTTAACATCAGAACATCAATTAATGCAATACATTGTATCAACAGAATGAAAAAAATCACATGATCATCTCAAAGCAGTAAAATATTTGACAAAATCCAATACTCTTTTATGATAAATACATTCAACAAACAAGGTAAAGAAGGAAATTTCCTCAATTTGATAAAGGGTAACTATGAAAAACCCATAGCTAACATCATTCTTAATAGTGCAAGATTGGAAGTTTTCTCCCTAAGAGCAGAAGCAAGACAAGGATCTATCATTTCAGCACTTCTATTCAATATTGTACTAAAGGTCTTGTCAAGGCAATTATGTAAGAAAAATATTTAAAAGTCATCCAGATTGAAAAAGAAGAAGTACATCTATTCCTGTCTGCAGATGGCATGGACTTGTATATAGAAAATCCAGAGAAATACACTAAAAACCATTAGAAATAATAAATAAATTCAGCAAGTTTGCTGAACTTGAACAGGATACATGACCAATATACAGATAACTCTGGTATTTTCACACACTTGCAATGGACAATCTGAACATGAAATTAAGAGAACATTCCCATTCACAGTACTTAGTAATATAGCTCTAGAAATTCTTAAGATTAAATTAACAGAAGTGCAAAATTTATACCTGAAAACTATGAAACAATGTAGAAGGACATTTTAAAAGATTTAATTAAATGGGAAAACATCTCATGCATCTGTATAAGAATTAACAATATTAACAGAGTAATATTTTCCAAACTGATGTATGGATTCAATAAAATTCCTATCAAAAACCCAGCTGACTTCTTTACATTTGTTCTATAATTCATATGGAAGAGCCAAATTATCCTGAGAACGAAGAGTGAAAAAGGAGGACCCACAATTCCCAACTGAAAAACTTAATACAAAATGATATTAATTTAGACAATGTGGTTCTGGAATAAAGATAAACATATACATCAAGGATATGGAATTGAGAGATCAGAAATAAGCATATGTATGTGGTCAATTGATTATTGGCAAGACTTGTGGTACCATTCAATAAGGAAATAATGTCTTTTCAATAATGTGGCTGGGATAACTGGATAGCTGCATGCAAAGAATGAAAATGGACCTTTATCTCACACCATGTACAAAAATTATTGCAAAATGGACCAAAGGCCAAAATGTAAGGACAAAAACTATTAAACTCATAGAAGAAAGCGTAAGGATCAATATTCATAAGCATGGATTTAGCAAAAGATTCTTTTTTTTGTCCATTGTTTATATTAGAGCTGTTGTAGGTTTGCAGAAAAACTCATGTAGAATGTACAAAGATTTCCCATGTACCCCACCTCACATGTAATTTCCATATTATTAGTGTGGCAATATTCCTTTGTATGTATTTACCACATTTTATTTATCCATTCATCTGTTGATGAACACTCGAGCTGTTTCCATCTTTTGGCAATTATGAATAAGGCTGCTATGAACATTTGTATACAAATATCTGTTTAATTCCTTAGCGGATAGCAGATGTTTTTTAGACATGAAAACAAACCAAGAACACCCAAGGAAAAAAATATATATATATATTGGACTTTATCAAAATTAAAAACTTTGTGCTTCAAATCACACCATGAAGATAGTAAAAAGCAACCCACAGAATAGGAGAAAATATTTGCAGATAATATATTTGATAAGGGATTTGTATTTGGAATATACAAAGAACTCTTAAAACTGAAAAATAACAAATGCAAATAACTCAACTTATAAAATGGGTAAAGGAAGAACAAAAGGCAGAAAAAATGCACAAAGGATCTATAGATATTTCTCCAAAGATTATATGCAAATGGGCACTAAGCACATGAAAAGATGCTGAGCATCAAAGAAATGTGTATTAAACCCATGAGATATCACTTTACACCCTCTAGGGTGGCTATAAACAAAAAGTCAGATAAAAACAAGTATGGGCAATGATATGAAGAAATTGGAACATCCATGCACTCCTGGTAAGAATGTAAAATGTCCTGGCCACTTTGGAATGCATTCTGGCAGTTTTTCAAATAATTAAACATAGAGTTACCATATGACCTAGCTATTCTTCTCCTGGGTATACAACAAAGAGAAATGAAAGCATATACCAATATAAAATCTTGTATGTGAATGCTTATATCCATATTATTCATAATAGCCAAAAGGTGTAAACAACACAAATGTCCGTCAATTGACAAACAGATAAACAAAATGTGGCATATCCATACCACTGACTAGCCATAAAATAGAATGAAGTATTGATGCATGCTACAAAATGGATAAATTTTGTCAGTATTATACTAACAGAAAGAAGCCAGTCACAACACATTAAATAATTATGTGATTCCAGTCACATAAAAGTCCTAAATATATAGAGATAGAAAATATCTTAGTGGTTGCTTAGAGCTTGAGAGTAGTCACAGAAGGTTGGGAGGTGATAGCTAAAGAATACTGGGTTTTCTTCTTGAGATGATAAAAAATGTTCTAAAATATCCCATGGTAGGTGTAGTGGACATCACCATCCAAGAATCCTCAGGATTGGGGAATGAACTATGGAGTAAAGTGGACTTACTGATGTTCTACAGTAGATTTGTTGTGATTCTAGCAATGGAAGAAATGAAAGCATTGTTGTGGAAGCAATGAAAACCGAAAGCTCTGGGGGCAGGGGGAGGGAAGGGAAAGAGAGTGTAATGCGGGACTTTTTCGGGACTTGGGAATCGTCCTAAATGGCATTGCAATGACAGATATATGCCATTATATATCTTCCCATAGCCTGCAGAATTGTGTGGGAGAGAGGGTAAACTACAATGTGAACTATGGTCCATGTTCAAAGGTAATGCCCCAGGATGCCTTTATCAATTTCAATGAATGTGCCACACTAATGAAGGATGCTGTTTATGAGGGAGGGTATGGGAGGTGTGGGGAGTGGGGTATATGGGAATCCCTATATTTTTCATGTAACATTTGAGTAATCTAAGTATCTTTTTAAAAATAAAAAAATATATATTTTAAAAAAGGAACATAAATATTGTGTAAACTCATGAGTTAATAATTAGAATATAGGTTACCAGAAAATAGAAGGAGGGTAGAGAACGGAAAGCTGAAGGTTAATCTATGCAGAATTGCTAAAAAGGTTTTTGTAAATGTTTGGTAATGAATAGAAGTGGTGAAAGTCCATCATAATGTTTGTAACTAGCAGTACTATTATTTGGGTATGATAGTGGTTGAAAGGGAAAATCTAAGGATGTGTATATTACAAGAAAGAAAGCTAAAAAATGTAAAATGGGATGTATAACATAGCAAAACCTCAAATGAAATATGAGTATGGGTAATATTGCATATATATGACTGTTGTTGCAAAATACAAATAACCAAAGAGACAGAAACAGAATAGCAGCTGTATATGGCAGGGGAAGCATAGGAACATTGAGAGGTGATCCGTTTTTTTGTTTATTATTATTATTACTGGAATAATGAAAATGCTCTGATAATGATTGAAGTGATGAAAGCACAACTATGTGATTATGCCAAATACCCTTGATTGTACACTTTGCATAGATTTATGCTTTATTAATATGTATCAATAAAATTGATTTGCTAAAAAAATAAAATATACCATGGTGATGTTTTCATAGATCTGTGAATATACTTAGAGCCATTGAATTGTACACACTAAATGGCTGACTTGTATGGTATTGTAAATTATACCTCAGTAATACATTTAAAAATGAATGTAAATATTTGAGATACCTAATGACTTAAGGGATACAGCTATTGATAATCAATGGATGCTAGGAACAAAAATGTAAATTAAATATGCACCTTCTTTTGGAGGTATGAGATTTCATTTCTGCAGTAGTCTTGAAAAATTATTTAGAAGAAAAACCTAAAATTGGATTAAACCCCTAAATCTAAATAATAATTATGAGAAATCATGAGGGCAGAGGAATATGTTAATTGACATAATGAGGATGCAGTCAAGAAAATCCAAACCATGGGATAATCTGTGAAGAAACATCACAGATATCTTTGACCAAAGAAATGGCAATGAGTAAAGAAAACAAATGAAAGGAAATTTATAAATCAAGCCCATTTATTAAACAACCACAATTTAGGGGCCTTCTTGGAATTCTAAATGAAGCCAATTAAAAAACATACTCATGTTTATGAAACAGTTGGAAATTCACTACTTACAGGACAAGGTATTAGTAATATAAAGCAATTACAGATAGAGTTAAGTGCAATAATGATGTTATTTTTAAATATTTATTTTTTATAAATATTTGCTAAAATAATTACAGAAGAAATGATATAATTCATTGGATTTACTATAAAATAATATTGACTGGGCTTGATTGGGTATATAGTTGAAGAAATATTAAATATGAGTTAATTGTCAAAAGTTGGTGACATGGTAGATGTAGGTTCATAATACCATTCCTTCCCATTTTATTTAATCTTGAGACTCTATAACAAAAGTTTAAAACAAATTATTTAATTGAAAAAGTGAATTAGATACCAAGATTAATAAAAAAATAAATGAGAGAAATTAGTGAAAATATTTTGTGCATTTAAAATAATTATCTTCTAATTATAAAACTAGGATATACACATTTGTATGATTTGGGAAATGTAGAAAAACATTATGGAGAAAATAATTACTTAGAACTCTATGATATAAGAGTCAGGTTAAGGTAACATTTTTAAATATTTCTGTTCTGGTGTTTCTGAAATGTAATTAATTTTTGTTGTATTATAAATATGCAATATACCCAAAACAATATATGTAATCTATAATTTATAAGGCATAGTGCATTAGTCGGCCAAAGGGGTGCTAATGTGAAATACCAAAAATGGGTTGGTCTTTATAAAGGGTATTTATTTGGGGTAGAAGTCCACAGATACCAGGCCATAAAGCCTTATGTTTCTTCTCTCACCACAGTCCACTGCCACGTTACAGCAAGACAGCTGCCGGCGTTTGCCAGGTTTCAGGCTTCTGGGGTTCCTCTCTTCCCGGGGCTGCGTTTCTCTCAGGGCTTAGCTCCTGTTTCCTCCACAAGGTCAGCTGTAGGCAATCAGGCGAACGGCTTGCTTCTCTTCTCCTGGGGCCTTCTTTCCAACATCAAAACTGCTTCTCAAAAACTGCTTCTTCTGTCCTTTGCCTTGCCTTTTATATTCGATTCCCCACCAACGAAGGGGTGGGGCTCATCGCCCTACAGATGTGGCCCAGTCAAAGCCTTAATCATAACTTAATCATGCCCAGATTAACAGATCAGATTACAAGCATGATCCAATTATATTTTTGGAATTCATAATTACACTAAATTCCCCAACGGTTACACATAGTAATAAAAAATCAGTGATATCACCAGGTACATTGTTAAAAGCTACCTTTTCCAATAATTGCAAAAAATGATATTAGAATACATCTGTAAAAGTGATTATTGAAAGACCTTAATGTAAAGCATTGCAAAACACAATTGAAAAACTTTAGAGTATTTAAATTAAACAGGGATCAATTTCAGATATAGTGATATTCAGAATGAAAATTGTGAAATACTTTATATAATCTTTAAATTTAATGCACCCTAATCAAATTTCATGTTACAGATTGTCATTTTGGAACCTTCCCTTTTGAAATCCAGCTGCTAGAAGAAGTCCAAGTACTTCCCTGGAGAGTGAGGCCATGCAGCAAAGTTCTTAAAGATGAAAAACTGCATGGAGAGAGAGGTCACAAGGAAAGTAACCAAGGCACCACCAATGAGCCATCAGCTGAATGTAGTTGCAAACGGGACACAGTTCAACTAAGGACATGCACAAAAATAGCAGAAATATGAATTATTGTTGTTTTAAGGATTAAGTTTCACAGTGGTTTATTACACAACAGTAGATATCAAATTTAAATGTACCTGGAAGTGGGATGTTGCCATAAGAAAAAAAATAAAATCCTAAAACAAAAAACCTGAAACCTCAAAGCACCAGCTTTGGAAATAGGAAGATAGCAGTGACTGAAGTGGAGGAGATTAGCTATTAGAAGCTGGAGAAAGAAAGATCTGTTTTATAAATTAGGACACTATGGTTAGATTATCACCTATATTAACATGGAAGATGGAAAATGTGCCTAACAAGCCTGTGGATATGGCAAAGAAGATTTTGAGCCAGAACACTGAAATGTCAGTTGTCTTCTTCTAGCAGCATATAATAAAGTGAAAACTATTAACAATGATAAAATGATAAACTGAAGAAAAAACTCTCCATTCTGGAGGGAGATTTTAGAAGAAATAGTTTCAACAGTACTGAAGGTCTTACTGAGTTGGAAAATACAACTCTTTCTCAAATCCAGTCTCACCAAATGACAAAATCTTCTCAATATTAGAATTGGCCTCAAGGGAAATATCAAATCCTGGTAGCTAGTAAAATGAGACCTCATGGTCAAGAGTGGTGTAAGAATGGGCTATAATGCTCTATGCTAAGTCCTTAGAAAGATTTAAAGAAGTAACTCACAGACACTTTCAACTAGACAAAAGTCTTCTAAGAATTTTAAGAGAATTGTTTCACAACACCTTTTACAGCCCAAGATAGAGAAGAACCTGTGGAGATCAGATTTGTTGGTGTTGCTTTTGTAAATTGAGTGGATTATAACTTGATATTCATACACAATAATTTGATATTAAGAAGATAGAATTCGAAATAAAAAGAAGGTCTGGAGCTCAAATTTATATGAGCAGGAAGCAGACTGAGAAGTAGTCAATTAAAAAAAAAGTGTGGGGAGAGTCTATTTCTTATGGAAAGGAAAGATTTAGAGGATAGAGCCAGTAGTCTAGGATGTGGATCTGAGACCCTCTACATGGGACAGTTTAGGAACCATTATCAAAGAGGAAACTGGGTCTTAATCTCAGAACATCCCCTGTTCCTGAAGCATTGGAAGCAAGCAAAATGTTCCTGGCTAGAGTTCAGAATTGCTATGATTAGTGACTGCTATGTGTCTATGCCCCTTTTCCATATTCTTGAATGAGAAATGCAATATGGGTATACTGTTCATGTCTGTCTATTATATGTTGGTTATGGTGGGAGGCAGAAAAGTTTTACTTTCAGTTTACAAACCTGTGGTCCTGAAGAACTCATCTACAAAGTTTGATCTACATGTAATTTTAGGACCTGATTTTGATGAGACTGAGCTTGATTCCATAATGTGATACAACGTGGGTGGTCTTGAGGAGGAGTAGTTTTTATTCGCATATGGGAAGACAGTAGAATATTAGGAGCTGAGGCACACTGATCCTCTCCAAAGGTCCACATCTCTACATTCATTCTCTTGTTTAATGCACACCCTAATTAGCTCTGAGCTTGATCATGTGACTTATTTCGTCAAGTGTCATTAGCTGGTGTCATGCAAGCAGAAAATTGATAAGCACTTGATTACTAGGCATTGTCCATTTAGAACTCTTTGTAATCCCCTTCCATGCTATAAGAATGTCTACACAATCTGCCTGAAGAGATTAGCCATTGTTGGGAAGTGCTGGTGTATGAGAAATCATTTGGAAAGAAATCAGGTGAAGGAGAACCAAGGTTTCCCAGGAAAACTCAACCAAATCCAGAAAATCAAGAGAAATAATAAGTCACTGTTGTTTTAAGTCACTAAGTTTTGGGTTTGCTATTCAGCCATAGATATCTAAAACAATAAGCTAGATGATGCTTCGTTTTTAATTGAGAAACATTACCTTAGTGAGGCACTACTACATATTTGCCTCATGAATAATGATGGAGCTTCTTGCTGCCCATTAAGTGGGCTTTTGTGGTAAAGCAAAACATTTTTTTCGCTATTGCTACAAAACTGATTCATAAGAATGAAGTAGACAAAGGTATATTAATAGTACACCCTATAATATAGCCTTACATCTATCAGAATATCCCTTTACTGGGTGTTAAATAAAGAGGTATTGTATATACAGTGTCACAGATTTGAGTTATGCCCACCTTTTACTTTGATTTTCTCCATTCTTTTCTAATTCTTTTCTTCCATTTGGTAATTCCCAAACAAACTGCATGCCAGTTATGATTTAGTTGAATGTTTTTAAAGTTTGTCATATAAGTTTATGAAACACCCATTTTTTGTGAGAAACAATATATAATACTTAATTTATATTAAGCAATATTATTGAGTGTTAGTTTACATAATTATATACTAAACATAAGGTTTGTTATTATCTGATTACATATTATATATATGCTTATTGCTAAAATATTTGGAAAATGAAAAATAAATAAAGAACAACAATCCCACTAATGAGAATTTCAAGCAAATGAATGCTTAATGTTTGGAAGTATTTCTCATTAGAATTTTAAAAGAGATGAATAAATTTAAATGTCAAGGTAAAAGCACATGGGGAAAATTAACACTGCAATTAAATATTATTATCTATAAATAAAGTAACTTATATAGTAGCGTTTTATTAAAAATTGTGAGCACAGTGTTTACATTATAGTAACTGTGATTTATCTTATAATTATGAAATAACTTTACTTATTGATGACTTAGCACCGAACAAAGCAGAAGGATCATCAAAAACCATAAAAAGGCATATATGTAGAAATCTTTTATATTTCTAATGAAGATAAATATAAATTAGATGACAAGTTCTACTTTAGTAAGAAAGCAATTATTAATGAAATAGTAAATGATTATGATGAATAGAAGCACATATGTGGGAGTCATCATTTTAGGTTCTCTGTTGGATAAAAAGATGAAGATAACTCCTCTCAAGGGATGTCCACTGTAGAGAGGAGTGAGTAGGCTACTGAGAAACCAAAGGACGGCTTCCAGAAATCCCTCATGGTGTGAATATAGCAGAGGTGTGGCCTGCACTTTGTCTTGTTGCCAGGAGTTCAGTGCACAGTCTCTGCCAGGTTAATACAAGCATGGCTTGAAAAATTTGAAATATATATAAAACCAGGGGGAAACCAGAACGTAGTTTAAAAATCCATACTTGTAAAATCTAATATTATCATATATCTCTTAGTTTTCTCTTTAATTTTAGTTCTTTAGTTGTTGAACTGCTAGATCTACATTACTGAATAGGAGTGTAATATATTTCCACATCTTCTGAATGCTTCTATTTCATTTTTATTTTTTGAAATTTTCTCTTGAGCCATTATAAACTAGAGAAAAAATTTAAATCAAATTTGATTAGTGTGAATTTTGCTAGCTTTTGGCAGAGGCAATATGATTTTATATTATATCCTTCACAGCAGGAATTTAACTATCTAAAATCTGGAGCTAGAGATAAGGATTTTAGTAAACAGAATCTAAAGAACAATAATCAACAGTGTTTGAATAGATGGGAAATCATTGAGTAGGCTAGGACAAATGGGAGAAGTTGTTTTTATACATTCCTGGAATATAGTGATGGATGTGTGGCCTCATGTTAAAGATAAATTTGGGACAGAATTACAAGGGAATAAACCATTTTTTCCAAAAGTTTAATAGTGGAGAAAGGTGAATATTCACATGGAGAATGCACTGGGCTACAATTCGAGTGACAAAGAGTTACTAAGATCTTAGGCAAGTAGTCACATTGCCAATTTGTGCTTCAGTGCAAAATGAAAAATATATGATACCTCATGTCTCTTGTCTCTCAGCTCTAAAATAAAAACATATGTATATTCATTTCTAGAAATCGGTAGTAAACATCGAATATAAAGAATTCAATGGAATAAGAGCAATAAGTAAGTGAATATGTTCTCTATTTGTTAAGTAATTAGCTTACTTATACTATTTTATAGTAATTGTATATTAAATATAATGTTTTTATATTTCTTGGCAATTAAAGCATGAGTTTTAGTACTAAAAATATAAGGCATATTATTTATTAGGAAATAATTACTTGAGCTCTTATACCATGAAAATTATAGTAAGTTGTTTTTTCAGTCTTTTAAGTTTCACTATCTTTTAATGGAATTAAGATCATCCATTTGTGTTTGGAGGACATAGTATGACCTAATAAATACATGACTGAAAAGAAAGAAATATGCATTTCCTATGACTGTTTTAAAAAATGTAATGATATTTTGCATAAATTGCACAGAGTGTTATTGACTTTATTTACCATGATAAGGTTTATTGGGTGAAGATTTCCTAACTTCTCCTACTAGATTTAAATGAAAAGAACCAAAAAATAAGAACTTACCAAAATATACTAAAACATAATGCCAGCAAGATATTCAAAATAAAATAAAATTGGCATGGATGATATACATGTTTCAGAACTGTATTGATGATGATGATGATGTCTATCTTGATGAATTATACCTTTCACCTCTTTCCTTTATTGCTTATTTTACCTAAATATCTTTAAAGAAGAAAAAAAGAGAGAGAAAGAGTGACATGAACAACCACACAGTGATCACAGAGTTTGTCCTCTTAGGCCTTTCTGATGATCCTGACCTTCAGATTGTGATTTTCCTCTTTTGATTTATCACTTAAGTATTAAGCATCACTGGGAATTTGACTATCATCACCCTAGCCTTGGTGGACTCCTACCTACGGACACCAATGTATTTCTTCCTCCGGAAATTCTCCTTCTTAGAAATTTCATTTACAATTGTATGTATTCCTAGATTTCTGGGGACAATTATCACCAGAGATAAGACCATCTCCTATAACAGCTGTGCGGCCCAACTCTTTCTTTATCTTCATGGGAGTTACTGAATTTTCCATTTTAACAGCCATGTCCTATGACCGCTATGTTGCCATCTGCAAGGTCTTTCATTATACGACCATCACGAACATGAAAATCTGCAACCTGCTTGTGCTCTGTGCATGGCTGGGAGGGTTTCTGACCATTTTCCCGCCCCTGATGCTTCTCCTCCAGCTGGATTATTGTGCTTCCAATGTTATCAATCACTTTGCATGTGACTTTTTTTCCCTTCTTACAACTAGCATGCTCTGACACCTGGGTCCTAGAAGTAATTGGTTTTTATTTTGCTTTGGTTGCTTTGCAGTTTAATTTGGCCTTAGTGATTTTGTCCTATATGTACATTATCAGGACCATTTTGAGAATCCCTTCTGCTAGTCAGAGATAAAAG
This sequence comes from Cabassous unicinctus, assembly GCA_029593785.1. Lineage (NCBI taxonomy): Eukaryota > Metazoa > Chordata > Mammalia > Cingulata > Chlamyphoridae > Cabassous > Cabassous unicinctus. The sequence goes on from JAQZBX010020483.1 coordinate 17,871, forward strand.
ACTTTCTCCACTTGTTCCTCTCACTTGATTGTCCATCTCTTATGGATATCTCTTACGGAAGCTGTATATTCATGTATGCTCATCCCTCTGCTAAAGAAAAGGCATCGCTGACAAAAGGAGTAGCCATTCTCAACGCCTCTGTTGCTCCCATGCTCAACCCTTCCATTTACACACTCAGGAACCAGCAAGTAAAACAAGCCTCCAAGGACATGGTCCATAAAGCCATATTTTCTGCAAGTAAATGAAATGTCTTTGTGGTAAAAATAAAGGATACTGTAAAGAACAATTAACTAAAACTTGAAATTCCCAAATATATGTACTTGTATACTTGTTCTTGTATATTTTCTTTGTTGCCACATTACAGTCAATTTGATATTTTCCTAATTCCTTTCTTCTACTTCCACACCCACATTACTAATGCTCAGGTTAAATAAGGTCAATAGACTTATTTAAAAGTTTAGTAGAGTTTATCTCTCCAACAGAATTGTATGAAAATTATATGTATTTCTTTCATACATATGCTCAGTGTTAAAATGGAGCAAAATGATTTTGATTCTGTTTATTTATTCAGTCCATAAAAGAGATATGTTTTATTGCTTTGTTCTTTGGGTTTTAAGCTTTGTGTAATTTCTTGTGTATTTTCTAAATAAATATTGATATTATTTTAAATAACACTATAGAATTTTTATGATTTGTGCCATTATTCATTAAAATCATTTCCTAGTAGTAATACATACTATGATATTGTGCCTGAAATGTAGATCTTTATACTGTGTGACATTTAGCATATATGTTCATGATAAAAGTTTATCATGATTTTAAGTAACTTTTAGTTTTCCATATTCTGTGTCACTTTTTAGAAAATGTTTATATATTTTCTATAACATTCAAAATAAATGTACTCAAACTAAAACACATGCCACTTTATTTTTTTCTATAAATTAAGGAAGCTCTTCATTGCAAAATACAAAAGCAATTTAGAATGTGCTGTGATTATTTTAATTATAGGAATACAGATGTGAAAATGAACCTTATGACTTGTGTATATGATTGATTAATGGCTAAACTGAGGAAATTTTTCAGCTTTGAGTTCTTATTTTTCTCTTGTTCTCCCAAATTATTTTTATTTAAAAAACTATAACATACTTCATTGTTAAATTCAGAGACTACAGCTTTAACTAACAAATTGAAATGTAAAAAAATAGTTTGAATATATGTAAATTAATGAAAGCCCTGTAATATAAATTTTTAGTATATTTCAAAGAATATTTAGTCTTTATATATTTACTTCTCTACTGCTAAGATATGGAAAACAATACATTCCAATGAAAAAAATAACATGATGTCTTATCTCTGTGGAACTGAAAATCTGTAGGGATCTTCATGATGCCTTAAAGCCTTAAATAGTTTCAAAGACATTGCACATATGCCTTTCAAGTTGTGTGTATGTTGTGTTTTTTTCATAAATTTGAGTATGTACTAAGGAGATGATTCAGAGATGCCAAAGAATGGTTCTTGCCCTCATGCATATCTAGCGAGAGAAAAATATGACCACAATGAAGTTTTACAAGTTCTATATTATCTTGATGAAGAATACATTGCACGAACTGTATATATTAAGATTCTAAACAATAATAGGCTTGTCCACATCATTATTAACAAACAGTAATACCAATAAGGAAGATAAGAGTACTTGCTATTTTCTATTTCTTGTACCAGTATTACAGGCATGATAGAAATTCATAAAGAAAAAAATTGCAGATTCATCTGTAAAGTCTCATGATTAATTGCAATGCATTACTGATAATAGCAATTACTGGGACACGTGCATTCTGGTCCAAAATGGACATTTTACAACTCCAGGAATTTCTGGTGGAGAAGGAAAAATGCAGTTCCTCCTGCTCCGGATACACACACCATGTCCAGGCAGAAGCAGGTGAAACTGGGGCACATCAACTTCAAGTAGAACCAAGTCAAGCATCTGCAGCAGCAATAACTGACCTCTGAGTTTGCAGATGCAGTCCCAGTTGTGGGGAAGCCTTTTGTTCCAATTGACCACCACGGGAGTGACGACAAAGTGGATGGTGGACAAAGAGACTGCCAAGAGGCTTGTTAAGGGAGGAGACCCATGTCTTTGAGAAATGCTGTGTGGAGTTCTTTAACATCTCTGAGTTCATGACAACATTATCTGAGAACATGAGAAAAATTTCAGTAAAAACCCAACTGTCCTCATCATGAATGACAGTGAGGGGCCTGTGCCTTCAAAAGATTTCTCTGGAGCAGGGCCGAGCAGTTGGCCACATGGTCCTAACCAGTAAGGCCAATAACATGGAGAATGGGGGCAGCCTAAGGGACATGAAAGGAAGTCTGGCGCTGAGTCTGTAGTGTTCCTAAAGACAGAGACCACCCTGCTGCACACACTAGGACATACGCTATGTACCCAAAGGCAAAGTTGCCAACACTAATGTGACTTTACAACCACTATGGGGAGCCAAGGTGGTGGTGAATGAGTGGAGTACGGGTGCACTGCTAGGCCCCTTGCCCAGTGCCAGCAGCTTGCGGTGGGTCCTCAAGCAAATCCAGTGTCTGCAGCAGCAGCAGCTACAGCAGATCCAGCTCATGGAGCAGATCCACTTGCAGGTGAATATGGGGGCGTCCCATGCCCTGCTGACACCCTGAAGACATTAGGTAGTCACATGGCCCAGCAGGTATTTGCCGCCATAGCTTTGCTCAGCCAGAAAGCTGGAAGACAGGGTCTCTCTTTGGACTCTTTGAAATAAGTCAAGCTACCTCACATAAACAGCCCTTCCACCAACAGCTCTGCATCCCCAGGGCTGGTTCCCTTCGCACTGAAGCCAGACAGTACAAGGTGCTCCCAAACATCAAGTCACGTCTCTCCGGGGATTTGCTACTTCAGGTTCCAGATTCTGTGCTGTTACAGAGCCCTTTCTTCTCCACTGCATTAGAGCCATCCATAAAGTGAAGGGATGGCCCCAGAACATCTCCACAGTGGATGTCAAACTCAAAGAGGAGGCCATTTTCTATAAGCACAAATGTACTGTAGCAAATTATTAGGACTTAAAGCTCCTTGAAGATCCATCTTTGCTCCCACAGTGGAGAGATACCTTTCTTGTGCTTTGTCTGTGGCCACTGTTTCACCACCAAGGACAACCACAGGTCCACTTTCATGGACAATCCCTGGTGAAAGCAAATCCCTGGCAGTATTCTGAATTCCAGAATAAAATGGCAGCAGGCAATGGCATCCCCTTTGCATTCTCTCTACCTGGACCTTAGTTGAATCACACCTCTCCTTAGACAGCAACCTGGCTAGGTAATAGGGGCTCCCTCTGTAGGGCTACCTCAAATCTCTCTTCTGGGACTACTTGAAGGACCTCATAGATGTCCCATTGCCCAATGATCTAAAACATGGGCTCTCCCCAGAAAGTGTGGGTGGAGTTTCCCAAAGGATTGGTGGCTTCAAAAGGAGCAGGACCCTGAAGCCAAGGTGAGAGACTATGAAATTGCAGCACTGGTGGAGAATATTGACATGGCCACAGTGGACCCCAAAGAATGTGTCATCTTCCACTGTGTCATAAGCTTCCAAAGCTCCCTCAAAATGCATTCCTGCACCCAAGCAGGGAGAGACCCTTCCAGTTCAAGACCTGTGGCCAAGGTTTCTCCACCAAAGGCAATCTGAAGATGTACCTCGCAGTTCACCAAACCAACACATGAATAAAGATGCAACATTCATGACCTATCTTCCATAAGAGCACCCTCATGTTGCAACAATATATTTCAATTTACATGGGTGGTCAGATTCCTAACATGCCTCTGTCAGAGAGTACCAGTGACATTACCATTACAAATTCAAGTATGGTTGGTGAGAATGGCAGTGGAGGTGCCATTTACCATTATGACATCATTGAAAGCATTGATGTACATGAAGTAAGCTCCCAGGATGCTCCCAGTAACTCTTCAAAGTTCCTCACACCTTTTCCCAACATCCACTCAGTGTCATTATATCTGAGGTGTGCCATGATGCTGTCCCTGGATGACCCCTGGGAAAGTAAAGCATGCCTCTCTTGGCCTGCAATGGCAGAGCAACTGGGCAAATGGTTGAGTAGAGAGTGATAGTTTGGCCAATGACTAGTCCTCAGGGAAGGGAGACCAGGAGTATCATGGAAAAAGTCCAGAAGCCCTGTAAGCCATGGCCTTTCAGGCACTCTTTCCAGCCAATAGCAAAGCAGAAAGCAGAAAGTCCAAGTTTCCTAATGCTGGAGGCAAAGCAGAGAACACCTAGAACAGCTGCCCCGAGATGAAAGTTTGGAGCAGTCTCCCACCAATGTTTATCTGAGTGCAGCCAACCAATATCAAAGTTGAATTTCCTGGTACATTTGTTGGACCCTGTCCCCAGGCATGACACTTTTATTAGCCACCCAGCTACATCAGCAGACCAAGCAACTTGGCTGCATGCCTGAAGAAAAAACTCATCTGCGAGGCTCTGCAGATTCATGAGCGGACTCACACTGGAGAGAAGTGTTTGTGTAAAACATACATAGGTGAGTTTTTACCACCAAAGGCAAGTTGAAGTTCCACTATATGACACACAGGGTGAAAAATAACTTGGCTTGCCATGGCAGGATGCTAGCCATCAGGAACACCATGGTTCTGTTGGGTATGGAGAGAAAGAGAATCTCCAAAATGTTTCCTAAGGACACCCTTGTGCCTTCGGCAAACATGGAATCTGTGGTGTGGAGCCTGTACACCACCAGGCTCATTGGTGACCTGGTCCTGAAGACCTGATCTTAGTGATTCAGGGAGGTAGCAGCATTTAGTTCCCACACACCCCGGCCCCATTTTGGAAAGAAGCAAGTTGTGAGACAAATGGTATGTCGAAACTTTGTACAATCTAGATTAACTATTTCCAAAGACTGTTACCTTTTCTACGTGGAAAATGAAATTTAGTGAACCAGCATTGGAATAGACAATTAGTTAACCTAACAGAGTGGGGTGGGGCACTGTATCCTTAACATGGTAACTGTTTATGCAGGTGAATGGACAAGGTCTGTTGTCTATTTAGGGAGCTGCTTTGTATGCCACTGTTTTAGTTTGCTAAAGGGCTGCTAATACAAAGTACCAGAAATGGGTTGACTTTTATAAATTGGATTTACTTGGGGTTAAAGCTTACAGTTCCAAGGCCGTGAAATGTCCAAATCAAGGTACCATCAGAGGTGCTTTCTCACCAAAGTCATTGTATTAGCCAGCCAAAGGGGTGCTGATATAAAGTACCAGAAATCTGTTGGCTTTTATAAAGTGTATTTGGGGGAAAAGCTTACAGTTACAAGGCCCTAAAGGTCCAATTCAAGGCTGCTTTCTCACTAAAGTGAGTTACCATGTGATGAAGCAAGATGGCAGGTTGATGGAGTTTCAATTAAAGGCCATGACAACTGACAGAAAGCAGGCTGCCTTGGAATGTAGGAGACAGGCACCTCTAGTCTCAAGACACTGAGATAAGATCTGGTAGGAGCCTGGTGGGGAAACATCCTGAACTTCAAAGAGAGTATCATGTATATGTCGGATAAAGATTTGCAAGGTCTGCTACATGCAGGAATGAAAAGAGAACTGAGCCATTAACTCTTAAAACTTGCTGACTTTAGTAAAGTGTAAACTGTCATGTATCTATTGCCTTTGCACATGTGCACACATATTTTCTTTGTTCTAAAGCTAAATAAAAGCCACCGTGCTTTATGCAGCGGAGCTCTCCTCCCTTTGGGATGGAGGGTCCCCTGACCCCAGTTATTTCTTTCTCATCTCTTCTCTTTGTTTCATTTTTTCTCATCTGCGGCACAATTTTCATGGACCCAGTTCATGAACATTAACAGCAGGTGATCTCTGCCTGGTCTCTCCTTCCTTCTTTCTTTTAAGGCTTCGTGGGCCCAGCTTCTTCTGATCTCAGCTGTAGGCTGGCATAGGTCTAGTCTCTTAGGGCTTCCTATATCAGTCTGGCATAAGGCTCATTCTTTCCAGGCTTTCTCAGCTGCTCAGGTACTCTGTTCTTTTCAGCTGCAAATTATCAGGCAAATGGCTCATCTCTCCCAGGGCTTAAGCTGTTTGAGCCTTCTCCTTTCTGTCACATGGTAGGACCAAAATGATCAAGTTCTCTCCTCTTTGGTGTCTACAGAGCTCTCTCTTTTCCTGTGTCTTCTTGAATGAGTGTCCATTTATATCAGCCCACCAAGAGGGCGGGACTCAACCGTGAGTCATGCCCTACTGACGTGGTCAAATCAAGACCCTAGTTTTAACAGGTAATTTAATCAAAGACATCTCAGGTGAACTTAATGCAAACAAAGGAAATCACACCGAGAGGAACAGACCAGTTTACAAACATAATCTCTCTTTTTTGGGATTCATAAATAAGCTCAAACTGTCACAGTCATCTATTGTTGATCCTATTTTGTGGCTGCATGGCAAAGCAAGATGGCACCTGTTCACTGTCGAGGTCCCTGCCCTCCCCTCCAGAATCTACCATCTTCTGAAACTCAGCTGACAACCAAGCACAGGGCTTGCCTCTTTCCAAGTTTCCTCTATCAGTCTCAACTGTTCTGCTTTCTTTATGAGTTCAGCTGCAAGGTATCAGGCATGTGGCACATCTCTTCCTGGGTCTCAGGTTTTTGAGTCTCTCAGGAGCTTCTCCTTCCTTGCAGCTCAGTTGTCCTTTCTCTCACATTGCAGAATCAAACATGGAGGCTTCCTTTACTTCTGTGTGTCTGTGTACATCATATCCAGCAAGGGGGCAGAGATTCAACCTGAGTCATGCCTCACTGTTGTAGTCCAACCAATATCCCTAAAGTGATCTTATCAATTAATCTAATCAAAGGCCACTCAACTGAATTTAATGCAGAGTACCACACCCAGAGGAATAGATTAGGTTAAGAACATAATAATTTTCTTTTTGGGATTCATAAAGTAACTTCAAACTGTCACAGCACCCAGCCTCACATTTGTTTATTTTTCTTTTCTGAATGTACTACTTTTTTAAAGTAAGAGTGTAAAATTACAAAATTCTTTCAACTTAGATTCAACTACTTAACTCTTCCATTGCATGATGAAAACAACCATAAATGACACACAAACAAATGGGTTTTATTGTGATTTTTACTTACAAAAACAGTTGGTGTGCCAAATTTGGCCTAATGACTACAGTTGGCTGATATATCAAACTATACCCGAAAATACCTACTCACATATTATTTCACTTGATATATAAGATAATTGATTTAAAATGTGAAAAGTCAATAATACAATTTTAGATTAAGTTTCCAAGTGTAACCATTGGCCAATTTGATGGAATTATGAATTCCAAAAATATAATTGGATCATGCTTGTAAACTGATCTGTTAATCTGGGCATGATTAGGTTATGATTAGGGTGTTGAGACCCACCCCTTGGTGGGCAGGGAATCAAATATAAAAGGCATGGCAAGAGCAGTCTTTTGAGAAGCAGTTTGATGTTGGAAAAAAGGCCCCAGGAGAAGAGAAGCAAGCCGTTCGCCTGATCGCCTACAGCTGACCTTGTGGAGGAAACAGGAGCTAAGCCCAGGGAAGAGAGGAACCCCAGAAGCCTGAACCCTGGCAAACACCGGCAGCTGTCTTGCTCTAACACGTGGCAATGGACTGTGGTGTGAGAAGAAACTTAATGCTTTATGGCCTGGTATGTGTGGACTTCTACCCCAAATAAATACCCTTTATAAAGACCAACCCATTTTTGGTATTTCACATTAGCACCCCTTTGGCTGACTAATACAATCACTATGGCTATTTCTATGTCTTGGCAAAAAGCTTAAAACATGCCTCTTTGGGGATGAGTAGTCTCCAAGGAAACAAGGTATAGTTGTTTTTGGGAAACATATAGGCAACAATAAGACTCAGATAATGTACTGTTAATTACTTTTATTTATATTTATACCATCTAAGGCAGTTTGAGTATCAAAGAGAACCCATTTTCTTCTATATTCATATATTATATGAATATAGTATTTTAAAATATAGGGGTGTTTCATAGATGAATTAGTCTAAATTAAAAATGAAATATTAGGAGGCCTGAAGGAAAACTGACAGAAACCAGGAATAAAGAAAGAAAAGTAGAAATCAAGATGGTGAGAGAATGATTGCGCAAGAGAGACAGGATATTTAGCAGCTCAGAGTCTGATTAAAGATATTATGGAAAAGAAACATAATTAATTGGATATTTCAAGTGCAATGCTGTTCTTTGTGTGATATAAACTCACCGTTCTGCCTCTTAGAAAAAATTTGGTAAGAATGCATTATTTACAAATACATATATTGTGGAAACAAGATATTTTAACTTCTTTCTGCCTCAATCTTCTTATTAGTATAGTATCTGTATAATATACTTAACTCATACTGGGTTTATTTGTTACAAATGAAGTAATATTATTTGAGTTTAGCCAATATGTGGTAAGCAATAAAATTTCAAAAATATTGCTATATGTATTATTGTTTAACACATAAAGGAAGAAAATATGCAAACAATGACTAATTAGAGTACTAAAATAAAGGTAAAGGAATACAATTTTCATATGCAGAAAATCAGTTTCACTATCACTATTAAAATATTTTGAATAAATATTTTCAATGTCCATTTTAATGTTATGTTAGTTATAAACTCATTGCACCCCAATGTCTCTTTATGCTTCTATGGATTAACTCAGAGATTTGCTGATTTTTTCCTGTTTTGTTTCTTCTGCCCCAATTTTGAATGCTCTCATCTTTCAATCTTATCAATAATTCATACTCCAGCATCAAATGTACACATAATATAGTTCTGAATTTATAATTATAAATAAAATAAGGAAAATGATTAAATGTAAATTTATACATGTATTATACAAATATATTTTTAGTTATAAAATTTGCATCTCTCATTACAAAAAATGAATATTAAGAAATTAAAAAATAGCCACCTGCCAGATTTTCAAATATTTACTTTTTTGGTTCATATATTTTTGTCACATTGAGGGGATATCATTTATGCAAATTTAAACTGAGACAGTCGGTGAAACTAAATGCTACAGTGAAGGGAAGGCACCAAAAGACAATACATGCAATATGCAGCACTTTGCTATAACATTAATTGTGGACCCAGAGTCTATAAGCCATAGAATTTTCCCAAAATATAAAAAGGTTGATACAGACCTATAAAATTGTGCAGTGCAAAGTGTAAACTACAATGTAAACTGTTGCCATGGTTAGTGGCAATGCTTTAATATGTATTCATCAATTGTGACAGATGTACCACACTAATGAAAGATGTTGTTAATGGGGGAAATTGTGGTGGTGGGGGGTAATGTATATGGAAATTCCCTGTATTTTTGATGTAACATTTATGTAATCTAAAGCTTCTTAAAAATTAAAACAAACAAACAAATAATAAAAGGGTTGATAAAGTAAGATAACATGGAAATGAATTCTAGGAACTACAACCACTCCTCAGGGAATCTAAAATCATCTCCCAACATTTCCTTCACTATTTATTTTTTTCTATGTCTGCTTCAATATATTTCATCTCTGGAGATGTTTTTTTTTCCCAGAGTTCTTGATTTATTGTCCACCCTCCCCAAATTTGCCTTATACTTTCGAAGTTCATAATACAAATTAAAAAGTTTGAAAACAATGTCCACTTACTATTCAATCTACCATGACCAGAGAAGAGAATCACTTAATAAAACAAGGCCAACTGGGGCATCACTTTGGTGGATCATGTGGTTGGGTGTATTGGGAAAGGGCCTTTAGAAATCTATGAAAAACTATGTTGGATAAGGAGATAATGATTAAAAGTATTAAATTTTGTGATTATATGATAAAAATTGCAGTGAAATAATTTTCTAAATCACAAAGCATTAAACAAATATTTGTCTTTTATTATAATTAAAATTAGTTTTAGATAAACATTTATTACATCTCATAACTTTACAGCTTATTAGGAATGATATGTACTATAAACATAGATGATTTTCATTCATCAAATAATTATTGTTTGCCTCCTGTGTCACCTCACTCTCCTAGGTGACTAAGATAAAGCAGGAAAATATAGATAATAGCCCTGATTTATATTGTGGAGGGGTGAGATGATACTCAGAGGTTAAGTGAAACTTAGAGGGGAAAAAAGTAGGATAATGGGAAGAGAAGAAATTATGCATGCAGTTATGTGGAGAAAGAGGGTTCATTTAGTACTAAAATCAGATAAAAACCCTGAGAATGCACTTGATATTTTCCAGGAATAGTATGGGGGCCTGTCTGGTAGGAAACAATGAATGAATGAGGAGAGAGTGAAGCTGATATCTAAGAGCTGATGTGAGTCAGGGAGCCCATACCCTTGTGCATCTTTAAAAAAGTTTTCTATTTTAGACCGCACAAAATAGGAAGTCATTGAAGGATTCAAACACAGATATTTTTAAGTTCTGACAATTTTTAAAGATTACTCTGGCGGATGGTGATGTGTATGTGTGTGTAATCTGAGCAAGAGAGTCTGTATGCTGCTTGTAATTTGTGTTTGGCTGGCAGGATTTCTAAATATCTTCCCACCAGTTATTCTATTCCTCCAGTTAGAATACTGTGGCTCCAATGTCATTGACCACTTTGCTTGTGACTATTTGCCCCTCTTGCAATTATCCTGCTCAGACATGTGGCTCCTAGAAGTAACTGGGTTTTACTCTGCAATAGTGATTCTACTTTTCACTTTGCCATTAATAATTGTCTCCTACATGTTCATCATTAGGTCAATCCTGAAACTACCTTTTGCCAGTCAGAGAAAAAAAGCATTTTCCACTTCTTCCTATCACATGATTGTCATCTCCATCTCTTATGGAAGCTGCATATTCATGTATGTCAACTCTCGGCCAAAGAAAATGCATCATTGACCAAAGGAGTAGCTATTATCAATACTTCTGATACTCCTACGATGAATCCATTTATACATACTCTGAGAAAACAGCAAGTAAAGTAAGCCTTTAAGGACACAATCCAAAAGCTTATGCTTTATTCTGGTAAATGAAAGTATTAGCAGCATCAAATGAATAAAGTTCTTGTTAAAGCTTTCTATTATGCACATCCTCTCAAAATACTGTTTGCTTCACTACACTAGTTTTTTCTTCCATTTTCAATTTCCATATTAAAAATTTCCCCATATTCCACTCAATAAATATGATAAAGCTGAATTTTGCTTCTGAATTGTATGCAAGTTCAAATATTTTATTCAAATGCATTTGAATGATGTCAACAAATCTGGGTTAATGATTATAGGCTTGAAAAGAAGTGGTTTGCTTTGTAAGAGACATAGGACTGTTCATTTCAAAGAGTATCAAGATAGATGTGGACTTCTGAAATTTTCAGCATTACCAGGTAATAAAAGTGAATGTTATTAGGACATTTTCATTCAACTTGGTATTTCTGTGAAATCAAATAGTCATCAAGGTGGTGAAATAAAAGATAAACATCGGCATAAGTGTTTTAAAAGCTTTGAAAGCCATATATATTAAGATTTTTTAAAAGTATTTATAATAATAATGATAATAATTAGAAAAAGGAGGAAAAGGAAGAGGAGGAGAAGATAAAGTAATCTTTTTTCCAGCAATATCTGTGTTCCAAACAAGTACTAGCTGTTTTCTTTGTATTGAGCATTTAATCCTTCCAACAACCTTCTGTGCGGCCTAAAATTATTAGTCTCTTTGGTCAGCCAGTGGTATTTTTTCATTAGGCTGATTAAACTTCCAAAAATGTAAAGTACATTGAGAACAAACTATGTAAAAAAAATAAAGTAAAATGCATGAAATTTTCATGACCTGGTGAGAGTCCAATTTTCTAGATAACTAAGTTTTAATCTTGGGGTCTAGAAATGACTTTGGGATTTATAGAAGTAAGGAAACAAAATAACATCTGCTAATAATATTCTACATGACTCACTTTGAATTAGGTAACTCATATGTGATATTCTTACAATACCCCTTAAAAAGTGAATATTATCATTCCAAATTATTAGGTGAAGAAACAGAGTGAAATAAAACTGGGGAGTTTTTCAATATCATAGAGATGGTAGTTCTTAGAACTGAGATTTAAATTTATTTCTCTTTGACCTAAAAATTCAGACACGTAGAATTGCAATATGCTTACTTTTATTCCTCCACTTAGTCAGTTAATTTATGAATAGAAGTTCAGGTTAATATTACAATTGCTTAAGGGCTTTTTAATGAATGGTTAGTTCATTCAGGATTTATTTAATTATCTTATGACTGGTGTTGAGGATACCATGATTTAAAAAAGACAATTTTCCCCCAAATTATCTTAAATTATACTGGAAATAGAAAAAAATACTTAATAAAAATTTAATTTGATAAATGCACCAATTTGGATTTAAACAGCTCATAGGGCAGGTATTGCTGCTATTGACCAAAATAGAATATCAGTTCCCTGCCTTTTGTCTTAGGAGAATTATAGTTAAGTTCACAAAAATTGCTAAATGTGCATTCATTTTAAGCCTAAATTCACAAACGTGATAAATTTTGTCTACTTTGACTGTCACAGTAGTTTTCATTTTTATTGCCTTTGCTTGGTATTGTGTTGGTGAAAACCACATTATTTCTTGAGTGAAAAAAAGAGTAAGTGGCAGCAGATTTATAGTGGACTCCAAGCAGACAAAACTCTCCAGTAGGGCTGTCTTTTGGTCTCACCCTATGAATTTATCTTTACACAGTTTACCTTTGTATGACCCCATATCCTTTATTCTCCCAATTTTATATGGAAGAAGTTATATCCAAGACCATCATCTAGATTTCTAGGAGATGCCAGATTATATCAATTCAGGGAACACTGGAGTATATTTCATAAAATAAATCCATACATTTAACAAACAGAAAAATATGGTAACAATTAGTACATATTGAATACTAGAGGTTATCATCTTGTAAATAATAAAATAAATGATTATACATACAATAATTTTTCTTAATTAAATATCTTATATGGATAATAGAAGCTTCCTATAAGCGGAATAAGAATTTTCCCAGGTATAAATTCTTCCTAATTTTCACCTGATCATGAAAATTCATTGACTTATTTCTAAATATGGTTTGAGAATGTCAGCAAGGAAGCAGGTATATGCTGACCATTTGAGATAATAGATTACACCACTTCCATCCTATGGGATTTGAGGAAACAGATAAAAACGTAGACACATATATATAGAATCATTTTTATATAAAAGAAATTTCAAGAATTATATCTGCATAAAGTATGGGATTGTATGCAACATTTTAGGTAATCCTTGAGGATTTCCAATGGAAATAAAACAATTAAATGAGTTTTCTGGACAAAGAGACTCAAGATCACAAAAAGTTGTAAAAAGGAAGGATTGAAGTATATGGCAAATTGTGAGTAAATATATAGAAAGCATCAAATAACTATTACTTCCTTTTATGCTTTACATGGAAGACCTGATTTTATTGATTCAATTTATTATACAAACAAAATAATGCTATAAAACCAATTCTCACTTTCTATGTGTTATAAACTGTGTTAAATGTATGACCTATCCCTGAGACATTAACAGCCCTTTAAGTGAGTATTTTTCTCCTAATTTTAAAAAATGAGGCATAAACATACCTAGAAAATAAATTATTTACAGATTGTCAATAAATATAGCAACAGTGATTCAAATTAGGACTATGTCCCAGCAAATAAGCCATTATACCACCTCCCTGGGTGGGACCTTGCAAAATTAAAATATACAAGGGAATATTATAATTTGAGTTATACTGAAATATTGCTTAGCTTTGTTCCAATCACAAAAGTACTGATGAGCATTTCTAAAATGCTTGACTTATAGGGATTTCTATCAGTAATAACGGATCTCAGAAAAAAAATTAGCATACATTTACTCATTTACTATTAATCTTAAATCTCTTGGACAAAAAAGAAAACCAAATTAGCCAAAGAAACTCAAAATCTCTCAACTCCTATATTGCCAGTCTCAGGTGTAATATATACCTGCACATGGTACACTTTCTGTGACTTATTTTTATTAAGCTCTTATGATCAAGACTCTATAATTTTTAGATTGAGCTCTGTATTATCCACTCCACGGAACTCATCCAAATTTATAGAATATGTGGTTGGTAATTGGTTACCCCACTCACATATCCTACTTAGTCATTCTTCATTAATCTCATTTTTGCCACAGTGAATCTTTGTTTTCTGAAATAATTACAGCTCTTTTGTTTTCATCATGGCCTACATCTCTTTATGATTTTAAGTCTCTATGACAAAGTTCCTAAGCCTGAGGGCCATTTTTTTTTAGTTCATCTATATAAATGAATATTTATTGATACATTTCCTTTGATAATGCATCACATAACCATCTTGGAATGACATTTGTATCAATATAGTAAGAATTTTTACAGTGCACTGAAACTTCATTTTTCTTCACTATCTTTCTTATTAGACTATAAGCATTTTTTGAGCAAAGAGAACATTTTATTCAGTGTTGTCTACCAACAGGCTTATTTTAGAATAATTATTCATTAAAATGTTTGTTCAAGTAATCAACAAATGTATGGAACTTTCAAAACACCAGCATTCTTTCAAAATTATTAATATCCCTTGCCTTGAAATTATCATTGCTTTGCTCTGACATCTTGTTTGAAAATGTTTCTATACCTAGGTTTTCTAGATTTGTTTTCGTGAACAATAGATAGATATCCTTTTACCCTTCAACAATAACAGCCACTTGTTAAACCCCTTATTCATGCAGCCAAACTATCTCCCAGGATTTCCACAGTGGACATATGTAGTGCAAAATCCTAGCCTTTCCTTATTGAGAAACCAGGTGGACCCCAGTGGTCAGACTCCCATGTTATTACAAGTTAAACATTTTTTTGGCTTGAGGTGTTTTTATCTAGACAATTATGAAACATCACAATGATTCTCAACAATTAATATTTTTTTTTGTATTAGCATATTTATTTTTATTTAATTAATTTATTTTTTTAATT
>JAQZBX010020484.1:0-32966 GCA_029593785.1 Cabassous unicinctus
GGGGGGGGGGGGGAGTGTTCTCATTCATGTACAGCCAAAGTTGAGTCACCTTCCCTGTAACTCTAAACCCAAACTAAGCATTCCCCTTTCTTCCCCCAAGGGCAGATACTTTGCTCTATAGGTACTGTATCAGCCAAAGAGGTGTTGATGCAAAGTACCAGAAATCTGTTGGCTTTTATAAAGGGTATTTATTTGGGGTAAAACTTACAGTTATAAGGCCCTAAAGAGTTCAACTCAAGGCTGATTTCTCACCAAAAGTCATTTGCCACGTGTTGAAGCAAGATGACAGGCAATGTCTATGAAGGTTCAGCCTTCATTTTCCTCTTAAGACTCCATTGGCCCAGCTTCTTCTGATCTCAGCTGTAGGCTAGAGGACTTATTTCTTTCCAGGCTCAGCTGCTCTGGTCTCTTCACAAGGTCAGCTGTGAACTATCAGGTGAATGGCTCATCTCTCTTCCTGGGGCCTCAGGATCAAAGTCCTCTCCTCTTCCACGTCTGTGGAGCTCTCTCTTCACGTGCATATCTTATTCTGTGTTCTCCTTGAGTGAGTGTCCATTTATATAGCCCACCAAGGGGATGGGGACTCAACTCTGAGTTGTCCTAATGACATAGTCGAATCAAAGCCCTAATCTTAACATAATTTAATCAAAGACATCTCAGTTGAATCTAATACAATAAAGGGCATCACAGTCAGAGGAATAGATTAGTTTACAAGCATAATCTCTTTTTGGGGTTCATAAATAATCTCAAACTGCCACAGGTACATTGGGCTTAGCACATTGTATTTAGATTTAACCATTTTTTCTTTTTTAGGAGGTACCAGAAATCAAACCCAGTACCTCGTACATGTAGGCACTCAACCACTGAGCTACATCAGCTCCCCAATGAGATTTGGTTTTCTCATTTGGTTGTTTGTTTATTTGTTTTTGTTTTTGTTTTTGTTTTCAGGAGGTACCTGGGATTAAACCCAGGACCTCATACACAGGAAGCAGGTGCTCAACCACTTGAGTTACATCTGCTCTTGAAGATTTAACCAATTTTTCATCACATTTTATTTACAATTAATTAAGTATTCCTTGTCTGTCTACTAAATTCCTGGTTTCTTGAAGGCAGAAACCCCATATCTCTCACATCTCTGTATTCTGAGAACAGATTATAAGTATCCTTGAAAGGTTTGTTGAATGAACCTTTTAAGGTAAGCTGAAATAAAGCAAAGCCATCATTCCTATTGAAAAGTGCTTCCTGAGCTGCCATCCAACTCTCAGAAGTGGAATTTGTTCAGTTATCCCAAAAGATAGGTCAGAAAGCTCCCACCTCGTTGACTTTGCAAGTCTATGTTCATCTGCCACTAAGAAGACACTGAGGTTGTTCATGAATGATTATGTTCAGAGTATAGACATCAACTCAATATGCGAATACCTTCAAATCTAATAAATGTACAGATGCTTAAGATCAAAGAAAGATAGCCCACCTGGTCAATAGCTTTGACTCAAAATGCCAGTGAAGGTTGTTCCTTCTAAAGGTAATAATGTTTTCTATGAGACATAGAGACACTTCGAATCAATATATATTATATTAGAGTCTCGCTTTTAGAGAGTGTGCATGTTTATTTGTTTTTTATTAAAACCTTCAAAGAGGACAGAAAAGTATTGTTTCAGCACCCTGAATCCCAGAGGAGACACAAATCCTTACATTCTGCTGACATGGCCACAGGAAAGAGCCAGGAACAGAGAAATGAAATTAGACCACTGTTTCCACCAGAGGGTGGCACTGGGGCTGGGAGCTCCAGGGAGCAGTATCTGTCTCACAGACTCCAGCCACGCGAGGCTGGCAAACCCATGAAATAAGAGGCAACAGGGAGATGGAGTAAATCGTAGCTGTTAAACTCCAACCCTCAGCTCATCACAGGAAGGTTTTATTCAACTGACCTGTATTTTCCCCAAAGTCCCCTATCACTAACACAAAAGCTAGAACGAGCTTCTTAGAATTGTTGCCATCAAACGTCAGCACCTGCTCTGTGCTCAGCTCTTCTCAAACGTGAGTGGGCATTTGATTTGCCTGGGGATCTTCCTAAACTGCCAATTTCCAATTCAATAGGTTTGAAATTCTGCATTTCTCATAAGCTCCCTAGCAGCCCCCATGATTTTAGACCCTGGAGCATGATGCCAAGTCCCCCTCGATTCAGTCTTTCCTACCCAAGGAATTCACAAATAACCAAGAAGTGAGCAACACACATGATTTGACCATTTGCAGATACAAGGGACTGTCAACAATAGGTCTCTTTTAAAATGAAAATAAGCGAAAGAAAACAGGGAAGAAGAAAAGACCTAAATACAGGTTCTATTACGTACCAGTCACTGCAGAAGTTCTTCTGTGTGCATCTCATTTAATACAGAGCGAGTTGGTATTTTCATTTCATCCAACAACAAAGTAAGGCTCAAATATTAACTTTTCCAAAGTCACCTAGGCAATCAATAGCTAGCACAGGATCTGAACCGTGTTCTCTCTGACCCCAAACCTTACAAGTTTTCCATTATTTCTGGTTCTCTCGTTGTCAATTGGTAACACTTCCATTTCAATTCAATTTAACAGATATATAGATACATGTAGTGAGATGGAGATCAGTTTTGTATATGCTGCATGTGTGTGTGTGTGTGTGTACACAAAGTCCAAACCCTTTGAGAGTACATAGTCCAACAGAAAGAAAAGAAACAAAAGCACATAAAAAGACTGCCCAGGTTTAAGGTGCTGCATGCTGAGCTGGAGGTTCTGGCTGATGGGCATTCTTAACTCAGAATGCAGATGTTGGAAAAGTTGACACCTAAACAGGTTTCGAAAGGTCAAGAGAAGTTTATTAGCTGAAAAGGGATGGATACGTTGCCAGGTAGTGGAGCTACCTGGAGAAAGCTACAATGTAGTTTGCCAGGACTGCTCTGTGGAATACCACACAATGCAGAGATATAAACAATAGGAATTTAGTGTCTCACAGTTTGGGAGACAAAACTCATGACCAAAAGGATTTATCTCAGGAATACAAGCCAACTTTGGCATTAAAAAAAATTCCTCAGGGTAATCCACTATACTCCATGATATTGTAGTACATTTGAAATGGTATAAAGGGTAAAAATCATATTACCATCTCAATAGATGCCCAAAACAAATTTGACAAAATTCAGCTCTCATTCCTGATTTAAAATAAAAATGACATAGCTATCTAGGTTTGAATGAAAACTTCCTTAACTCAAAAACTAGATCTCAAAAACATAGTGAGGAGCAGATGAGGCTTAAGCGGTTGAGTGCCTGCTTCCACATGGGAGGTCCTGGGTTCCGTCCCTGGTGCCTCCTACAAACAAAAAATCAAGCAACAAGCAAACAAATGAAAAAAGCAACTCAGGGGAGCCGATGTGGCTCAGTACATGCATGCCTTCCCACATGCAAGGTCCGGGGTTCAAACCCTAGCCCCAGTACATAAAAAAAAAAAAAAATGATATCCAAATTAAAAGCAAACTCCTATCAAGGCACTGAGGTCCTGGCCAATGCTATAAGGAAGGAAATAGTACTAACAGTATTTTTGTCATTATCGGTTTACAATATGATTGTTTAAACTAGAAAATTAAAGAGAATCACCTGAACTAGTATTAATTAATTGAATTCAACAAGGTCACTAGAATTGACATCAACCTGAAAAAATTAAATTCTCAAATACACCCTGGCTCCCAGGTTTTAGATGAAGTAAGTATAAAATTTACAAAAAGTCATTTATAACATACAATTCCCTATCATAATAGGGTAGGTTTGCTATTGATTCTTCCTAAGTACTTACTTGTGTGAATATTTTATTTCTTATGTTCAGTATATATTTGCTTCTTAAATATAGATTGGCGCTTGTTTTCATCTGTGTAATTAAGAAGAAATATATACAGGGAGCCATATGTCAGGTAATCTCAGAAAAAGTAGAAACTGCAACACAAAATAAGGCAGAATGCAGCTCTAATAGCTAATCAATACCAGCAATCATATATAATAACCAAATAGAGAGATGATTCAACAATGGTTTCAGAAATGATCAAGTAGTCAATTTTCCTAATGAAAAGAACAAACCAGGCAGACATAATCCCTCTTCACCTAGGAAAGGAAAATTCCACCTGGCTCTCCCAATTATAATAAAACAATAATACGGAGCACATAAGTTTCAATGCTGTTACTAGACCAGGTTAATTCATCATAATGCCAGAATGATGGGTTATATAGAAATGGCCAAAAGAGATTTAAAAGTACAGCAAAAAACTATAAGTTGCAGGAAAGAAGGTAAGAAAAAGGGAAGAGAAGGAAGGAGAAGGGAGGGAAGAAGGGGAAAAAAAAGAATGTAAAAGGAGTCATCTTAAAACATCTTTTGATGTAAGAGGAAATGTGTATCTTTAAAAAAGGAAGCTGCTTGTTTATGTTTTTGTTTTTACATTTCTGAGAACAATCAGTGCTATGGATTGTACACAATTTATTAATTCATTTTCCCAATAATTGACATTTTTGTTGTTACTCGATTTTTGCTCTTAATGAAAATTTTAAAAAAAAAGGAAGCTTCTGCATTGAAGAAGTTCTCAGGTTAGGTTCTCCTTCAAGGAAACTGCCACGTCCGGTGCTCTTAACTCAAAAATCACTTTGCTGATAAACCAGAATCTCTACCGTCAACTAGCTGGAAGTCATTCTTTTTCTTTTAGCTCTGGAAAGATCACTGCAACTCTGCAAAGTATTGAAAACATCCCTAAAATTTCTAAACCCTAACAAGATACCAAAATAAGTAGAACTGTAACACTAGGAAGATTTCTTTTAAATGACAGGATGTATTAAATCCATAGTGTTAGTGTTTTAGAATAGATTTAGGCATAAAAACAGAAATAATCTTTGTAAACCATATTTTGACATGTTTTTTCTGCTACTTAAAAGGTTTGAAACATTCAACATAATTAGCCATTACTGCATTTTTTAAGTTCACTTTAAATTGTTGAAGGGAAATTGATTCATCAAATCTATAACTAATATTGCAATGCTCAAGAAATAGTGGCTTATTTATGTATAAGTTTAATAAATCGAGTGCTGAACACACCACATCTTATCCAGGGAGTTCCTCTCCAGGCACAGAAGCTCCTCATGCAGTGAAGAATTTTAAACAAGGTAGAAGATGGTCTGGCAGGAGATGAGCCCAGAGAAGCGACTAGAACTCAAACATCCCAGATCTTGTCTGCTGGACTAAGGCTTTGGGACATGGAACCTAGAAGAGAGGGGGAAGGCACTCCAGGCAAGGTGAACAAAATAAGCAAAGGAAGATGTACTTGTTAGGATTCTCCGGAGAACCAGAACCAACAGGATATCTATCTATCTATCTATCTACTTATGTAAATATTAAGAGATTTATTATAGGAATTGGCTCACATGACCATGAAGATTGGCAAACTCAATGTCTGTAGGGCAGACCACAAGTTGGAAACCCGGTGAAGGTAAAGTTGAATTCCCCAGGAGAAACCACAAGTTGAGAAGTCCAAAGAAGATAACTCAATTCTCTGGAAGAAGCTGTCTGGCTGAAGTAAAGATAGAGATTCTTCTTTCTGACTGCTGAAATCCTCAGTCACTGCTTTAATGCCTCCAAATACTTGAATGAGGAGACTCCTCCCATTGCTGAAGAAGATCTCCTTTGTTAATTGTAGATGCAATCAGCTGTAGATGCAATCAATTGACTAATGATTTAAATCTTTCTATTAAAAACCCTCTCAGTAACAATCAGGACAGTGCTTGCTTGAGCAAACCGCTGGACACCATAACCTGGCCAAGTTGGCACGTGAAATTAGCTGTCACAGAGGACAAGTAAGAAATCACTTGGGGAAAGCACATAGTTTTACCTGGCTGGTGTTCAGGATTCTTGTGGAAGAATGTAAAAAATGGATCTAAAGAGCGGGTAGAGGCCAGAACATGACAGACCTGGAGTGCCATTCTACAGAGACTGGATATTCTCCCAAAGGTTTTAGGAGCTATATTAAATAATAATTTACAAACAAATGTAGTAAGTAATGTAGTTCTAGGTCAGGCCAACAAATTGTTTATAAAATGTGCTCTCAGCAGAACTTCTGAGCACACCCATTCCTCTAATATTTCTGGAACAAGGACAGGACAGGAAATCTTGCCCTTCAGGAGAAAGCAGATGTCACAAACCCATTGCAGTAAAGAACCTATGGCCATTTTGACCATATGTTCTATGGTATATGTTCTCTGATGACCTATGACCATCATTATCGTATCATATGTTCTATGATATGATAATGTTAATATCATATCAGAATGATATGATAATGTTATGATATGATAATAGAACATATGATATATATTCTCAGTGAGACAATTTCTGGTAGAGGTTGATAAAAACAAGAACTCCAACTAAGCTTAAAGTCAGGCAACATGTTCCCAGGACCTAATGGCCAAATATCGATGCAGCCACTGGATTGCCCCAGACTCAACAATTCTAGGTCTCACCCGTCCAATGACCTATGCAAAAAAAGGAGTGTTTGTTTTCTCCCTGATTGTTAACTAGCAACAATGCACAGAGAGATGAGTTATGGACAAAAAGAATCACATGTACCTCCTCCCAACCACAGGAAGTGGCAAGGGCCTCACAAAGACGACCTCCCCATCCTTTCTATCCCCCTCCCAATCAGTGCTGTGCATCCTCAGTTTGACCCACACACATCCCATCCTGCTGTTGCAGGTTCTGGGCTATGTTTGAAGACTAGAGGATGCATTCTCTGCCTGAAACCCCATTGCACTTCTTTGTCTGGCTCCTCCCCTTCTTTTCCCCAGACTTAGCTCAGGCAGGCTCAACCTCCTTGGTAAATCTCTGACCCTCCAGGTGGGGGACCTCAAGGCTCTGAGGACATCCGGGACCACTCT
Organism: Cabassous unicinctus; assembly: GCA_029593785.1. NCBI lineage: Eukaryota > Metazoa > Chordata > Mammalia > Cingulata > Chlamyphoridae > Cabassous > Cabassous unicinctus. The sequence continues at coordinate 6,937 of JAQZBX010020484.1, forward strand.
CTCCTCACAGGACCAGTTGCTTTGGCTCTGCCTGTGGTTGTGACAGTCTCAACCAAGTGAGGCTATGTTTAATCTGTCTGTAATCCACACCATCTGGTATAATCCCTGATTTACAGTAAGCACTCAGTGATTATTTACTGAGCTGAATTAAGCTGAAAAACTAATAGAAATCTATAAAAGAAGGATTATGCTACTTTGGTCTGGGTTAGCTACCTCCCAGTCACTCTAAACTCACCAAAATTTGGTTAGCTGTAGAGGTGCCCCACAATGAATTCCAGCATGGACAAACCAAAAATGACCAGTAGACCTGAAACCCCCAACCCCAACACAAGACACATAGAAGATACTTAGTAATGTTTGGTGGCCTTGGTCACTGGCTCATCTCACCTTTCCTATGATCTACTGCTTCCTCACTATTTAAGAGTGAACGTTCCTCCCCACACATCACAGCATATTCAAGATACACGTGCTCCTGACCCACAGTTTCTCCACTGGTCACCTGAACTCCCTGTCTCACGTCATCCCTCCTTAGCTGTACCAAATGCTCATTTCTGCCACTGTGTTCCCATTCTCCTCCTTGACTATGTATTTCTGCTCCATGTTCAATTCCTGGTTCTGGTTCATCTTCTGATATCAGCCTTAGGTTTCACGATGTTTCTCTGAAGAGAAAACCACCAACTCCTCCCAGAAAGGGAGATTTTCTAGCACAATGAGATGCCCAAGTGGGGTGAAGAAGGCCCTTAATTCAGTCTGCACTTCTTTTCCTTCAGAATGAGAACTGTTAGCAGGCTTGATGACTGAAGGGAGAGATGAAGCTGCATGAGGGACAGAACGAACTGTCACCCGAACAGAGCACCAGACTTAGAGGCAGCAGCGGAGGTTGCACCCCATTACCATGGACTGCTGAAGTCTTTCCAGCTCAAGAAAGTGCAGCACAGGCAGGAATGCCAAACTGCACAATTCTAAGGCATTTGGCAATCACCAACATATATACAGGCATTCAACTTATCTTCAACTCTTCAATGATCCCCATTACCCTGAAGATATATTTACAGGAACACAAACAACCACCTGCACAAGATTATTTGTTGCAGAGTGTATCAGTCAGAACCAACAGGAGATTTTATACATGGACACACAGGTTATAAAGAATTGGTTCACCTGATTCTGGGAGGAGCGATGTTCAAGTCTTTAGTCCAGGTCTACCAGGGGAGGTCAGGGGGAAGTGGAGGGTGTAGTCTCCAGGCAAAATTCTTTCATTCTTGAAATCCTCAGGCTCCTTTTTTTTTAACTTATTTTTTTTATTTTTAAAGAAGTTTTATATTACATAAATTTTACCCAAAAAATGTAGGGGATTCCCATGTGCACCACTGCTTTCCCCTCCCACATTTTTCCACATTAACAACATCCTGCATTAGTGTGTGGTACATTTGTTACAATTGATGAACAGATATTGGAGCATTGCCACTAAGTGTGGATTATAGTTTACATTATAGTTACATTACACTATAGTTTAAACTCTCTTACACACAATTTAGTAAGTTATGACAAGATATATAATGGCCTGTATCTGTCATTGCAATGTCATTCAGAACAATTCCAATGTCCCAAAAATGCCCCCATATTACACCTATTTTTCCCTTCTCCCTCCTTTCAGAACCTCCACATCAATGATAAAAGTTCTTCCATTCCTAGAACAACATTAAGTCTATAGTAAAATAACAGTAAGTCTTCTCTAGTCCATTGTTCTTTTCCCAATCCTGAGAATTCTGGGATGGTGATGCCCACTCCTCCTCTAATTGAAAGGCGCCTTAAATCCCATGGGGCAGACGGATGGGACTGTCTTGCTTGTGGTTGTAGACACTCTCTGTTCCTTGGGATGGTCGTTGTCCATCATCATTTCCTTGATAGTTGTCCTGGGTGAGTCCAATGAACTGGAGAGTAAGTGTTGCAACTCTGTTGAGATTCAGGGCCTGACTGGCACATGGAAAACCCAAAGATTTAAGTCCCTTGGACATACACCTATCAACTCTAGTACTAACTATAGGTTCAAATAGAAGGGGTAGAAGAGCCATGGGTAGGGAAACCACAACTGAGTCCAACTCTGTCACACTGGGGGGCATAAATTCCAAAGTTGGGCCCACGGGCAGGGCACCAAACTCCTGAGCTGTCAGCCCTGCATATGGTGTCTGGATTTCTCCAGAGCCCTCAGGAGCCCCACTATTTGAGGTAATATTTATTGTGGCAGTCAATGAGATCCTGCTGAGACATGCATAAGCATAACCTCTGGAATGACCTCCCGACTCACTTTGAAATCTCTTAGCCATATAAACTCATTTGTCTTTACCCTTTCCCCCTTTTGGTCAATGTCTTTTTCCAATTGCATTTCTAGTTGGGGCTTGGTAGTAATCCCTCGTTGCCAGTAAGGCTTATCCCCAGAAGTCACGTCCAACACTGGGGGCGGAAGGGCAGGGGAAGGTAAACATTTATGTACTGAATTTGGCTTAAAGAGAAGCCACATTTGAGCAACAAAGAAGATCTCAGGAGGTAATTCGCAGGCAACCTATAATACTAGGCTAAATTTCAATTTCAAAAAAAAAGGTTCATAAGTACAGTCATGAATATCAAAGACCCATTTATGGTCCATCCTCCTTCATTAGTCACTACCTCTGTACTCAGGTGATTTTTGCAATCCCATTAGAGAATGTCGCAGAACTCCCCAGGATAGAAATTGGATATTCTTTCGGTTATTGTGTGGCTCTCCACCCACCATGACAATGTCCCGTGAACACTTGAACTCTCTCATATGCCTTAAAGGTATGCTCCAGGTGAACTTCTTCCCATGCATCCCCTATCACTGACACCCCACACCAATAATCCTCCCCTGCCACAGTTGTAACCCTTTTGTGATCTAAAACTTCTTCAAAAATGTAGCCAACAAAATAACCAAAAATAATTAATAAGAAAATGAAATAATAATGATAGCTTTAAAAATGACAAATAAAATACAAAAAATTAAAAAGAATTTGAAATAATAAAAAACAATTTAAAAGTAAAATAAAAAAATAAATTTTGGCATATGTCTTTTCATCACTGTAAGATCTGTTGTCTTGCATGTACAGTGACATTTTATTCCCCCAGGATCTTATTTTTTTCATTTTGTCTTCAAGGGAGCTTTAGGTTACAGAAAAGTCACATAGAAAATATATGGGATTCCCATATACCCAACATTTCCCCCTCTTCCCCTTACCCTTATTAATAATATTTTACATGTGGATGGTACATTTCTTACAATTGATGTACAAATATTGAAACATTGCTACAAACCATGGTCAATAATTTAGATTACGGTTTACATTTTGGACCATACACTTTTATAAATTTTGATGAAATTTAACATGGCCTGTATCCATCATTGCAAGATCATGTAGAACAATTCCAATGCCCCCAAAATGTCCCGTGTTCCATTTATTCTATTCCTCCCTCACCCTCGTCTTGGGGCCCACAGCAACCACCACGCTTCATTCCTTGAAAAACAAGATTCCTAGTTACTTGCAACAACATTGAGGGCTTGACATACTGGCCTGTCCTCACCTATTAGGCACTGCCTATTCTCTCGAGAGACTCCCACCCCTCTATTTGAGAACATAACAAACTCCCCAGGATAAGAGTCCAACACCTGTCCATTCATTGTATGAGGGGCAGGCTTTCAGACTCCCTTTTCAGACTTCCAACTGATTGCAGGAGGGCAACCCACATTGAAGAAGGCAATCTCCTTTACTTAAAGTCAAACTGCAGGGAGATGCTAATCGTATCTAAGAAATACCATCACTTGACAACCAGACCAGTGTTTGAGCAAACAATTGGATACCATAACACAGCCAAGTTGACACAGAAAATTGACCATAACACATTTGAATCTGCAAGATGTTAATGTTGGAAACTAACCAATAGTCCAGGCACAGGGAGACCAGAACAATAAACTCTGTTACACACTGTTCTGCTAGATAAAATGCTTTGCTAATGCTTTGCTATATATATATATATATATATATATATGTGTGTGTGTGTGTGTGTGTGTATATATATATATGTATGTATATAGATTGATATGATGACAATTAACTAAAGCATAAGAGAGCAATACACAGACATATATTTATTTATTTTACTTTATTAAATATCTATTAATTATTGGGAGAATATGAAATGAGCAAAGGATTGTCTACAAACTGGGGTCCAACTGCTGCATCATAATCCTTCACGATATACATACATATAAGCTCATCCAAACCGGGGGACACACTAACTTTCCTGGCCCACATCTGTCCAGAGTCCCAATTGGATGCTATATATATATATATATATATATATATAGTTTAATAAGTCTATACTGACAATTAGAATAAGAAACAAGAATAACATAATCAGTCAAAAGATTAAATCAATATTGAACAGAGTCACAAAATGACAGAAAAATAGAACAGTCTTACATACAAATTCACCAACATCTAGCTCTCGGCAGGGAAGTCCAGAATCAGGAGCCGATACCAGAGTCTTGATTGAAAACAACACCTGTGCAGAGCACCCTCTCCCAGGGTGGGACTTAACTGGCCTGTCCAGGGACTCTCCCTTTTATTGAGCTCATAATCAATGAACTCGATACTACAGATGCCAATTTGCGAGTACTGTGTCAATTCCAGAGGAAGTGGCCAGCCTCCTCAGGGAGGAACACAACACTCCCCAGGCAGTACATTCCAAAGGCTATGCATCAGTCCCTGAGAAAGTGGCCAGCCTTCCCAGGAAGGAACACAACACTCCCCGGAATGCACCCTATCTGTTCTTATTTGTTACAAAATATCCCCTGATGTGCCCATTATTCTAGTTCTCGTCATTCCTAAAATATGAAAAGTGCTGACTAGCAAGGCATTGGTTTGCTGATTAACAAAGTTTCCTGCATGATGTTTCACTCATAGGTTTCAACAACACTCACTAAAATTTTTCCCAATACACATACAGATGATGGCATGCTATGCAACAGTAAAAAGGAATGAGGAAAATTTCTATGAACTGATCTGATTTCCTGAAGACGTTGTAAAGTCAAGAGAAAGCAAAGTGAAAAGGAGTCTATGTCTTATACTATCTTTGATAAGATATGGAGAAATAAGTAAATATGCATAGATCTCATTATCTTCACCAAAAGAAACACAAGCAAGTCCATCTAGATGACAATGATGTCAATTACCCACAAAGGGCTGGGAGCTATGAAATGGCAGGTGCATGGGAGGTCATGACCTTCTCAATGACACCTCCTGAATAGTCTTGACTTTTAAAAGTATCTTAACGGTCTATGTATTCAGAGCAGAAAGTGAAACCAACAAGAATATAAACGGGGGGGGGAGGGGGGTAAGCTAAAGCTGAGTCAACTGAAGCCAAGGACCCCTGTTGTATTTCAAACAAATACCATAACCACACTGAAGAGGAAAAGAAAAAAAAAAGGCCATAATTTATAAACACAAGATATGGCTATCAACCTTCAGTAGAGTGAAATGGAAAAGGAGAACACAAACAAAATCTGAATTCTTTTTTGTAGGTTTGTTGGGGTATTTTTGTAGGTCAAAGGCCAAACCTTTCCAGAATAATTTTGGGTGTATTAGAGAATTGAGCAAATTTGTGCATGTACGGATGTAGTTGGAAGCCAGGGTAATCCCCGTGGAACAAAGATGTTCAGATTCAGACTAGTGGAGGAGAGAAAGAAAATATCCTTCATGGAGGGTGGGTTTTAGAGGTTTGGTGAGAATTCATGATTTCTAAAATATGGATATGTATGGATATGTGCAGGTATGTATGTATATTTGCATGCATGTGTGCATATGTGTATATAAATTTATATCTATCTTGCTTGGTCCTCTGAAAGCAAAGGCTTCCCACCCCAGGACACCTAGCCCACCAACAAGGACATATCATCACCTCTGCAGTACTCTGGCTGAGAATGTAACCTGAATCTAAGCATAAGGAAACACCAGGCAAACCCAAAGTGAGAAACAAATTACAAAATGCCCATGTTGTAAAAGATAAAGAAAGGCTGTGAAAATGTTCCCAATTTTAAAAAGACTAAGAAGCATGACAATTAAATGCAATGCATAATCCCAACTGGATGCCGTACTCGATTGGGGGAAGAGGCCATTAAGAGTATTATTGGGTCAAATAATACTTAAAATATGAAGGGGGGAAGCGGATGTGGTTCAACCAGTTGGGCGCTCACCTACCATATGGGATGTCCTGGGTTCGGGTCCCGGTTCCTCCTAAAGAAGGTGAGCTAGACGCTGCACACACCGCAATGAGCAGACATCACAAGCCAGGAGATGCCGCAGCCCCCGGGGAGCAGATGTGGCTCAGGCCATTAGGCACTTGCCTTCCATGTGGGAGATACCGGGTTCGGTTCTCGGTGCCTCCTGGAGAAGGTGAGCAAACAATGAGCAGAGGAGAGAACCATCTGTGGGAGGGGAGGATAAATTTAAAAAATCAAAGTAAATAAATCTTAAGAAAATATATGGAGGGAAGATTAGAGAAAAGGATTGCATTAATGATAGATTTCCTAAAGTTGGTAACTGAACTGTGTGAAAGAATGTCCATATTCTTAGGAAATAAAGTGTTTAGGGTTAAAGGGCCATGTTGTACACAATCTATTCTCTATTAGTTCAGAAAATTAGAGAAAGAGAGTTCAAATAACAGGAAAATCTGGGTAAAGGGTATACGAACATTCTTTGTGCAATTTTTATTCTTTCCACTTTTCTAAAACTTGACTTTATTTTCAAATAAAAAGTGAAAAGATGAACATAGCAGGGTATCCATGAGAAAAAGAATTTTTTTTTTTTGTCACAGAGTTTACTCTCTAATAAATATGCTTAAAGCAATAGCTACCACTTGCTGTGCACCTATTACATGTCAAGGAATTTTACAGATATTATCTTTCATAGTCATAGCAACTGTGTAATCCAGGCATTCTGTTTTCTGCATGACTTTTATTATTTTTGCATTATCTTCCAATGTCTAAAACAACTATAGTTTTTGTAGTTTCACATTAAAAACTTGATTATAATCACAGATAAGTAGATGTGCCCCCAACCTATTAAAAAGAGAGAACATTCCAACCCATTAGATGATTCTCTATGATAAACAAGAGATAAAGTATAGCTAAAGCTATTATTTTTCACTTCCACTTTCCCCCAAAGCCTATATCAAAGCTTTTTTTTTTTTTTAATCTTTCATTTTAACCATACACATTTAAAACTCAGAGATAACCGTGTTTTCTATTCATGGCTTTCTCTCTCTAATCTCCAGAAAGTTATTAGAAACCGTATCAGTAGCACCTTGCATTCAATCATTCTATTACACTAAAATATTTCCTTTTAAAATTGAAAGTTGCATTCTACCTCCTTCTAGCAAATTGCAAATGAAGCTGGTCATTTTAAAAGCTCAGCATGAAAGACATAAGGATAAATCTGCTGTCAGGAAATAAGAGAAAGATGGATCTAGGAGAAGTCAAATACATTCTATCATCTAGTTTCCTGCTTCTATACCGAACGGCAATTTAATACAAATCTTAAAAACCGCTAAGACAGACCATTTCCCACTTCCATAGTTATCTTTTAGCCAGACGCTAAGTGTATCCATTTAAAAAAAAAAAAGAAAGAAAGAAAGAAATTAACTTAGCTCTAGGGGAATGCATCCTTGGTTTAGGAGACCAAGTCAATTTCATTCATTTTAATATAGCTTTTAAATAACTGATATGTGATTCATTATTTATGTAGCTGATAATATAATTCATTATTTGACCACATAATTATCACTCCATGATGAATGATGACTATAGAAGTGAAATCTCTGATTTCAAAGACATTTTATTATATTAGCAATAAAGATAATGAGTTTAATTCTCTGACCCCATGAGACAGAAAACTTCAGATAAAATATATTGTGAAATAATAAACATTAGCATTCTGGCTACCTTTGAAGCTTGCAGCCATCTTATGAGATGAAAGTGAATCAGAGAATTTTAGAACCGAGAGGAAGCAAAATCATCCCCAAACCCCCTGCTTTATATATGAAGATATGAAAGGACATGTGAGGCCCAGAAAAGAACATAGCTCCCCTAAATCTCTGAAGGAGGTGGCATCAGAGTTACCCTCGGTGAAAGCAATTGTTGACCACCACCCCTTCCACTTCTTACAAGAATTATGACCCCTCCAAGGAGGAAACTTACTGTAGCTACCAGTCATGAAAAATCCTTGAGAAATAATATTTTCCCTTACTAGATTATATTTTGTGTTCTACTTATCTTAGTTTTTCAGGCTGCTATGAAAAATACTACCAACTGGCTTTGGCTTAATAATGAGAATTTATTGGCTCATACATAGGAGAAGTCCAAAGTCAAGGCATAAGCTCAGTGATACTTTGTCCCCAAAGTCAGTAAAATTCTGGTGCTAGCTGGTGGTGATCCTTGGGATTCCCTGGTTTGCATCCCTGCCTCGTGTCACATGATGATGTCCTCTCCTTTTTCTTCTGGGTTCCATTGACTTCCGGCTTTCCAGTTCCTTACCTGTTCCTGGAATTTCTTCTGCTTATAAAGGACTACAGTAATCTGGATTAAGATCCAACCTCATTCAATTGGGCTGCACCTTAACTAAAATAACATCTTCAAGAGTTCCTATTTTCAATGGGTTCACTCCCACAGGAATGTGGATTAAATTTTAGACCCTGTCTATATTTGGGTGCATAACTCAACCTACCACACTAGACCAGTCCATACTTTTAAAACAACACTCATCCAGATGCACTATTTTAATTTTAAGATGCACTAATGAAGTGGAGCCCACAGTGTGGTCTAAGTCAGTGACAGGGCCCCACTCAGGTCTTACTTCCTCCGGCGGGGAGGGATGAGGGAGCTCTTAACCACACAGTTTTCTTCCTTGTTAGGTGTTACTCAATGTGTGCTTAGGGTAAGAATGAATGACAAATGAAAGACCTGGGGAAACTCCCCAAGAATCCAATCATCTTCTGCAGTCCCCTTTCCAATCCATGAATTCATCCATTTTGGCAGCTATGGGTTGCCTTTTCTGAGCCTGCCACTGCATGAGTTGCTGGGGACACAGGGGTGGACAAGTGGCACTGGCATTTTCTCCCATGGGTGTCTGCAGACCCCTCCAGGGGAAGCTCAGGAGCATAATCCATCTCCATCTACCTCACCAAGTGATTTAAAGTTGGTGGGAGATTACTGGTCCGTCCCCATGCAAGAAAAGGAACGAAGGACCTTAAAACAATGAACCAGTCTAGACCACACATTTATAGCCCTGGATGTCCCTTCTCTCCACACTCTGATATAATACTATTTGACATTCTCTTCTCACTAACTGGAGCATTTTGCCCTCCATTTGTAACCAACTGAGGACTTCTTCATTATTTAAGATTCAACTTAGCTGTTATCCTGTGCACTGCATTATGATTTTTACTATGGTCTGTGTCTCAACCAAAGAGCCAGGTCTTTATGGAGAGAATAGAGATGGCACCTTATTCTACCCTTTCTCTTGTTAAAAACACCACAATGCACCCCCAAATACTCCCTGCCTCATTGCTACAAGCTGTTGAAGAAACTTGTCTCATAAAAGACGATCAACCTTCCTCCAAGAGAGCAGCATGTCTGAGGTGTAGATGCACTACTCATCTTTAATCTCACCATTGGCAACTAAGAGCCAGCCTTTCACAGCTTGACACGTCCCCTCAATTGATCCATTCTCACACCTTTCTTCCATATCCAAAACTGGATGACTGACCTTCAGTTCCAGAGGGCAAATTCTTCTCTAATCCCCTGCAGTCCTTTCCGGTGGAACCTGTCCCATGTCACATCCATGTCCCAAATCCTGGAAGTGAGGCAGGGGACCCCTCACTCCTAAAAGCCACATCCATACCATGTCCTTCTTTTCTCTCTAAAGCCCCCTGTAGCACGTTCTAGCAGACTGCACCCACATTATTTCCTCCTTGTTGTAGTCATCTGCTGTCCTTCTTGTTCCTTCTTCTCGTTCATTCCATGCCCTGGACCGCTGCCTTTCTCTCCACCATTATTCCCGTAGTGATTTTAGGGGGTTACAAAATCCTTGAACAACCCATCTAAATTCCTTTATCTACTTACTGCCAATGAGTTTGTCTTCTACCCCTTGTCAGCCACTCATCCTGAGTGATTCCAAGCCAGGGGTGGTGTAGTAGTTTGGCATTATTTATGAATTCTAAAAATAGATATTAGCTTATGTTTGTGAACTGGTCTTTTCCTCTGGGCATATTAGATTATATTGGATTCAGAGATTTCATTTTTACTTGATTAAATAATGATTAAGGCTTTGATTGGGCCACGTCAGTAGGACCAAGGGGACGGGGACTCACAGAGAAACCACACTACAGAGAAGGGAGGCTGGAGTTTTGAGCTGGAGCCCGGGAAGTGAACACACAGGAGAAGAACACAGAGGAATAGAGTCAGCTCCTTAGACACAGCAGAAGCCCTGAGGAGAGAGACAGAGCCTTTCACCTGATAGTCTACAGCTGGCCTTATGGAGAGAACATAACAGCTGGGCCCAAAGAGAAACGGAGCCCCGGGAAAAGAGGAATCCAAGAAGCCTGGACTCTTGGCAGACATTGGCAGCCATCTTGCCCCAATACATGGCAATAGACTTTGGTGAGGGTAGTAACTTATGCTTTATGGCCTGGTAACTGTAAGCTTCTACCCCAAATAAATATCTTTTATAAAAGCCAACAGATTTCTGGTATTTTGCATCAGCACCCCTTTGGCTGATTAATACAGGTGGTAATTCATTAGTGAGTCATGGAGATCCATTTTTCAAATTACATAAAAGAAAATAAAATAGAGCAGGAAATACCATCAGAGTCCATTGCCCACAGTAAGAGTAAGAACTGTTTCATAAGACTTTGTTTCAATTATGTATGTGTGCACTAAGTCAAGATATAAAATATATCTTTTTTAGTTGGGTTGAAGTCTAAAACATTTGAAAGCACAGCTCTAAACATACCCATTATCAATAATTGGCCAGTATCCAATTTCAAACATCTCATCCTTTAATCACCATCTTCGGTCTTTTTAGTTCAGTGTCTCTAGAATCCGAAGCTGGTCTTCAACCAAACCAAGCCCTCCAAACCATTCACCCTGCCCCTTTTCCATTCCCCATTTTTCTGACAGAGTCCATGGTCTGCCATCACAGCTGCTCCATAGACACTGGGGTCCTTGAGGATGGAGGCCACATCTTAGTTAACTTTGTGTGCCCGACACCAACACTGTGCTGGCACACAACAGGTGTTCAGAGCATCATTGTTAAATCACCGAGTCTCTTAAGTCCACAAGACTGCATCCTGCTGCGCAGACTGATAAAAGCCTCTATCATTCATGTTTAATTTTATCACTGGATCCACATACCAATTAATCTCCTCCATCATTGCCTCTTTAATTTCAGCTTTGCAGAGTTTTACTTCCACAGTTTAATTCAGTAAAATCAGGATGGCAGAGAGAAATAGGCTCAATATTCCACTATGCCATGAGGAAAATTTCAGTGAGCAATTTTAGCCATAACTATCACACACCTAGATGGAGGGAAAGAAAACCCTCAGCATCTGTCAAAGGATTAATACGTTTTTATATACAGTTCAATGCTGTCAAGTAGAGTTCACTAGAATAATAAATCTATTACATCTTGGATAGATTAACATCTCATTATCTCATTCTTGTTATAAAAATGAAGGTTTTATTATAACAATGACTTTAAATAACTCTTACCATGTAGAGCACCCTGCTCCCTCACCACCACCCCAATGATTTAGGCCTTGATATATGGTTTTTTTTAAGTTGGACATTAGCATTTAAAGAAAGCAATAAAATGCCAATCTTGGCTATGAGAGGTTGATAGAAGGCTGCCTTTGTAATGGTTCTTCGCATTTGACTCATTTGGTTTTACACTTTCTTTTATAAACACCTTGACTATGCTTTTTAGTATTTGATCATCTAAAGCTCAAGTAGAGAAGCAGAACACAGCAGTGAAAGAGCACTAGATTAGGTGTCCAGAGGCTGCTGAGAAGGTCTGGGTCCCCCCAACACTGGCTTTCCAGGGGAGCCTGGTCAGTTTCCTGCTTAGAATGTTCCTCAGCCTCATTCAGAGATGAGCTTCAGGGACTTCCCTCCATGAACCTGCCCTGATCCCACCAGGACAGTGGACTCTTTCTCTGCCCTCACTAATGCTGAAAATCATCTCTATTATCATATTTACCACATTTTCCTGCAATGCTTTTTCTGCATTCATTTTAATGCTTGGCACATAGAAGATTCTCAAGAAATAATTGTTGAACAAATACAAAGAAATGCATTTCCCCTAATTGACTGTGGTACATGGTGGTATTCAATAAATGGGTTGATTTAACTGAAGGATTTGGGATTGGCATTTTTATTCCTATTTTCTAGTTGAGAAAACAAGAGCTCAAAGTGGTTCAAAGACTCATTCCAGATGATGGTGGTAACAAGCACTAGAGTTGGGATTTAAGCCCCTGCCTGTCTAGCTGCAAACCTATGAGCGTTCCACTGAACCAGGCTGTATTTCAGGGGAGTCTTTCCTCGTTGCTCAGTATCATCAGAGGCTGCATCCATGTCATTGACTGGCTGTTTGAAGGACTCACAGCCTAACCCACTGGGATGCTTCAATCAGCACTGGGTGCTGGTCAGTCAAAATACCAGTTGACCTTGCCATGGTTCCCTTGGGCAGAGCAGCTGAAGACTGAGCACAAACCCTTCCCTAGTCGGAATTTCCTGAGAAGTGGAGAAGATACTCTTCATTCTTTGGGAAATGCTCATGGGTAAGTAAGAAGCCAATAAAAAAAAAGAAGAAAGACACAGGCACTCCATGCCCAGGTGACTTCACCTCACCCTAATCCCCTCCCAAAGGCGTCAAGAAAAGCACTGGCATTTCTCAAGATTTTTCTGGATCACAGAGATGAGCCGCTCAATCAATGTTACTGAAACCAGCATGGTCATTACACGTTTATTAAAAAGATAACATCGTTTCATTTTACCTTGTCAGGTAATTCTATATCTAACACAAAGAGGTGTCTAAACAAGAACAAACAGCTGGAGAGGAGAAAAATGGTCATGTCAGTCTTCTGTGTAACATCCTAATGATGAAGCGCATCTCCAGAACAGATTGCAGACGCGGTGCGGAAACCAGCTGTTTCACCCAACGGAACGATTTTCTTTGTTTGCTTAATTTTGTTCAAACTTGAGACTAAAGGCCTCATCAATTCATCCCCCATTCCATCCTTCCAGGTCACACAGGTTCACCTGGCATAGACAGTAGATGGACACCTTATCTCCAGAAATAATGTATCTTCCTTTGAGTTAGCTTCCTGGAAGCCAAAGAGTTTGTGCTCCTCAAGGTTTATCTTGTTAAACTTTTGGAATCCCTGCATTTATCTGAGTTGGCATCTTGAGTTTTGATTAAAACACTTTGGAGAGTTTTACTCCCTTCTCTCAAACAGCAGTCTAATTGCTATGGTTCTCCAGCCACGGCGTATAGACAGCCTCAGCCAATTTGACGTAAGGTGCTGGGACAGGGCCGCTATTCTGATGGCAGCTTCACTCTATTCCATTTGCAAATGATTCATGATAAGTCCTTGTCTGTGCAGCTTCTTGTCTCTTCCCAAATAAAATTGTTTGCTGGCAAAGTTTGTGAACCACAAATAAGACTCTGTAGGCAACAGGACAGCAATATTACCCTTTTTCTTTATTTTTACCAAAAAACTTTTGCCTCAACTGGTTTTTGTTGTTAATCTGAGTGTGGTTAAAATAGCTATTGTGGTGCTTCCAATTAAAGATAGTGGAATAAAGCATTTCTATTCCAATTTCCTCTCTGCAAGAAACAGAAAACAAAAAATATAAAAATAAAAATAAAAATGACACATGGATAAAGAGTTGTGTAAGTATACAAACCCAGCTTGTTAAAAAGAAACGATCATTCTCTTTATTTTTCTGTGACAGTCAAAACTCTATCTACTGTGAATCTTCTCGCTGTCTTGATTTTGTGATAATCAGGGTAGGCTAAACATTTGCTGTATTAGAAACCATGCATGTGTCCCCAGACCTAGTTTTTCTCCCTAGGTCTGGTTTTTAGAATGCTGGTGATAAACTAAACCTGATTTATTATATGACCATCCTGTATGGGAAAAGACTGTAACTTTGGGTATCTTTGGTCAACTTTAAGAGATATAGCAGGCGAACGGATGTGGCTCGGGTGGTTGGGCACCCGTCTCCCTTATGAGGGAACTGGGTTCGATCCCCGGGACCTCCCAGTAAAAATAAAAACAGAAAAACATAGAATGCGCTTGGGCCACGAGGCCCTGTGTGCAGGTGCACCACCAGGCCCTGTGAGTGGGTGAGCCACTAGGTCCCAGGTGAGCCGCCAGGCCCTGCGAGCCATGCAGCAAGATGATGACATAACAGGAGAGCGACACAAGGGAGATCCAAGATGAGACGCACCGAAAAACAAGGAACTAAGGTGACACAGGCAGTAGGATGCCTCTCTCCCACATCGGAGGTTCTGAGGATCAAATCCCAGTGAAGACAAGAGGAGAAGGATGAGAAGAGAGGGCAGGAAATGGACAGAGAGCTGCCCAGTGAATGGGCACAGAAACAACAAAAATGGAAGGGGGAAGGGAAATGGATAAAAGTAAATAAATAAATCCTTAAAAAATGTATAGGGGAGGAAGATACGGACTATGGCTAGTAGTAATGCTTTGATGATACTCTTTCATGATTTGTTAACACATGTTTCACAACAATGTGGGGTGTTTGTGGGGGGGGTGATGTGTGGGAGCTCTGCATGATGTTATGCATGTAACATCAGTTCACGATTTTTACTAAACACTTAGAGTTTATGTATGTTCATGTATGAATGATATACTTCAATAAATTGTTTAAAAAAAAACAACTCTATCTATGTTCCTCAGAAAGTTAATCATAAATTAACATATGACCCAGCACTTCCCCTCCTAAGTAAATACCCAAAGAATTGGAAATAAGTATTCAAACAAATTCGTACACACAGATGTCCATACCAGCACTATTCACAATAGTCAAAAGGTGAAAACAACACAAATGTCCCTCCACAGATGAATATATGAACAAATTATAGGAATGAAATATTTATACATGTTACAACATGTATGGACCTCCAAGAAATTATGCTAAGTGAAAAAAGCCTGAGACAAAAGGCCATATGTTGTGAGATTCCGTTTATATGAAATATTCTCAATAAGTAAATCCATAGACAGAAAGTAGATTAGTGGTTGCCTAGGTCTGGGGAAGAGGGATAGCTAGGAATAGAGGCTATTCAAAAGGTAAGGTATTTCCTTTTGGGGTGATGAAAACATTTTGCAACTAAGTGGAGGTGATGATTCTACAACTTTGTGCATGCACTAAATGCCACTGAATTGTATGCTTTACAATGGTTACTTTTACTTCCATAAAGACCAAGTTCCAAAACTTTGTGTAGGACCAAGGAGATGAGTATTTTTGTACACATGGGGAGGGCCAGGAAAGCAGTGCCAAGACATCTAGAACTGGGTAACCAGCTGAAATGGGAAATTGCCATGTTCGAGGCTCAAAGATCCTGGATCATGGGAACACACAGATTGGTGAAGCTAGGGTGGCCCTATGCCCATGAGCACATCCCTTGCTACCTCCTTCTGATAATTCCATAAGCTCATGGGCGACTTGAGGGCGTGCCCAGCATCCTGCTGCTTCCAGGCTGACCACCACCCAGAAAGGCACTGGGCAGCACTCCCTCTCTGCCACTCTCCTTGGGAAATTAGTGGACATCCGTCTGCTTTTGGGTACTGCAAATCTGTCCCAGTCTCGCTATCTTCCCAAGACTCTAGTGAGGCAGCAGAGCACAGAGCCGCGTTCTCTAGATTGCACAAACGTTTGAATCTCATCAAGTCCTCTCAGGCTCATAAACTCCCAACTCATGAAAAATGGTTTGTGGTGAGGGTGGACAGGAAGCATGGAGGGGCACAATATCTGCCTTTGTTAATAGCTTCCCTAATACTTTAAGCTTTTGGTATACAAAAGCCAATGTCTCCCAGATAGAAATAATTTCTCACAATATACAAATAATTTCTAGTAATATTTTAAATAATATAAAATAAAATATTTTATATATCTATTTTATATGACATAAAACATATTGGATATAATATAAAATGCATGATATATTTATATAAGTATAAAGTTATATAAATTTTATACTTACATACATTTATGATTCTTTGTTTATTTATATTTTATATGTTGAAACGCCAAAATAAGTCAAAAAACAGCTATAACCCCAACCCAAAGTCTATGAAAATTAGGTGAAACAATTCAATGAAATTGGGACAAAATCAGGGGGACACTGAAAGTACATGTACTGATACCCCTACTTTGAAGAGAGCAAGAGGTGCTTATTTTGTTGTTTGGCTCGTGTCTCCTACAAGGGACATGATAGGTACCATTTAATGCTAAAAAACAAGAAATAAACATTTGAGATATTATTTAAAGTATGAAGATAATCACTTATGCTGTTGTGGCCAGGTCATGGTACGTGGGGTACTTACGAAGAGGCAGAGGTTGGAGGGTCAGGAGTGTTGGATGGATTCCCCTAGAAGGTTGAAAAGAAGCAGGACCAGGGTCAGAGGTGGAAGAAGCAAATGACTGTAATGTTTTGGCATTGATTGTTTCACCTCTCATGGCGGAGAGTCAATAGACACTGCATAAGTTTCATACATCAAGGAATATAGGGTTAAGAATACTATTAAAAAATATGGATGTTGGTGTGGGATGTTGTGAGAGGTGTGGGAGGTGGGAAACATGGGAATCCCTGTAATTTCTGAGCAATAATTAGGTAATCTAAGCACCTTTTATATATATATATATATATATATATATATATATAAAATAACATTTATGTAAGCAAATGCACATATATGCATATGTATTTATATATCATTTTACAAATATTGGTATGTACTGTGAAAAATTTTGATTTTTACCAACAATTAAAAAAATATATCAGAATAAACAACTAAGCAGCAATATTAAAAACCACGAAAAAAACTGAGAGCAAGCATAGAATAAACTTCTCAGGCTCTTAAAAAGAACACTCACATATACACAAAGTAAACAAAATACAAAATATGTACCGAAATGCAGAAAAGAAAAAAGTACAAACCGAAAATACAGGCTAAAAGAAGATGAATGAGTCAAATATAACTGTCATATCAATAAACGTTAATAAGAGGAACTCATCTTTTTTAGAGAAACTCTTACTCGGGTTGCCTAAAACATAAAGTCTGGTAAACAACATGCTGTGAACAACCAACACAAATAGGAGACTTACAATTCTTGAAAGAAAAGCGATAGTAATGATACGTAAGTAAATGGATACCAAAAAGGAATGGGGAGTCGACTTTTAATATTAGTCTAAGTTAAATGCAAAGCATAAAGAGTCTTCATCTACATTCTTATGGGTGAGAACCCATTTGTAAAAAGGACCTTTGAAGATGCTATTATCAAGATGTGGACTCATTTGTGAATAGCCTGTTTGAAGATCTTATTTACAGGAGGCAAAATTGAATCAGCCATATGGGATTGAAGCCCCCTCTCAATTAGAGTCAGAGTGGGCATCTCCATCCCAGAATCCTCAGGATTGGGGAATAAAATATGTACTAGAGTGGACTTACTGGTATTCTACTGTACAATTATTGGGGTTCTAGCAATAGAAGAAATTATATCATGGATGTGGAGACAGTGGCCACTGGAGGTGCCGAAGTCAGGGAGAGGGAAAAAGAGATGTAATATGGGGATATTCTTGGGACTTGGAATCGTCCTGAATGACATCACAGTGACAGATACAGGTCATTATATATCCTGCCATAACCTACAGAATTGAGTGGGAGATAGTGTAAACTGCAATGTAAACTATAATCCATGCTTAGTGGCAATGCTCCAAAATGGGTTCATCAATTGCAAAAAGGTGCCACATTAATGAAAGAAGTTGTTAATGTGGGGGAAAGTGAGAGGTGTGGGGAGTGGGGTATACGGGAATCCCTTATATTTTTTTATGTAGCATTTTATGTAATCTAGCTATCTTTTAAAAATAAATTAAAAATATATTTTAAATAATTGAATCAGGGTGGGTCTTAACTCATATGATGGAGACCTTGTAAGGCAGAGGAAATTCGGATGCACTTAGTCAGGTATAGCCACAAGAAGATACCAAGGAGAGAGAGCTCCAGGTTACAGAGGCAGAGGGGCCAGCCAAGGAACTCAAGCATGGGGGAAAGTCAGTACCAGAAGGCTACAGACTAAGGAAAAAGCTTTGATTTAGGACTTCTACCCTCCAAAGCCATGAGACAATAAATCCCTGCTCTATTAGCCAACCCACTGATGTGGTTTTGCTCATGGCAGTTCTGGCAAAATAAGACAAGGAATATTTATAGCACTAGGTATAAAAATTTCAGTGCAACAGCTAAGAGTATTTGGGGGAACATTCGCAGGGATGGTGAAAGTCAGGACAACAGGGAGCACATTCAGGGGACAGTAGCAGCACAGAAGCCAGGATCCATGGCGGCAGACAGGGCCACGTAGTCATCATTACCATGACATGAAACGTCCCTTTTCTTACATGTTTTTGCTTTTTGTTTCCATTTTATTATCCATCATTACCCGTTGCTTTTCTCTCAAGAATTCTTTGGGATTCCTAGGGGTTTTCTGAAAATTCTAGATCATTAAAACATGGGAACAGAGCCAAATTTTTTAAAAAGTAAAGACATTAGTGAAGGTGCCATCTAGTCTATAGTGGCTATTTACTGGGTTCTGTGGGAGGGAATTAAAATATATAGTTATAAACTACCGAGATTTCATTGACCATATCTACAAAACATCTCCTCCAGTGAGCACTAATCTTTTTATCTTTAGCTTTAATGAGAGCGCATCCTGTCTGAACTCTAAAGGGAGGACAAACTCATGCATGAGCTACTGATGATTTTGACAGAATTATGGAAATAAAGAATACCAGCAAGACGTTGCTCATCTTTGGCCTTATTGTTGCACCATCTGCTCTCTGCATTAGAGACCCATCTCTGCCCTCAGCCTTGGCCCAGGGTAGGCTCCCCCTTGGTTTTGGGCCAATTTAATTTTTAGGTAACAAAGACTTTATGCTTCTAATCAATCAGTTCTCAGATCCCAAGATCATTGCCAATCCAACCTTCATATGATCTGACAAAGCATCCGCATATCTCTTTTCTCATGTCAAAGGCACTGGATATAGGAAAAATCTCAAATACCTTTAACATTTTCCAGTTTGTGTGGGAGAATAAAGGGTTAAGATAAGTAGTTGCCCATCTGTTTCACTGGGCAGTTATCTCCTAAGACATGCATCTAAGATGCGTAGACCACCCCAACTTCCTAGTTTTGTCTCACTAACTCAGACTAAGGACACGTAAAATAATAAACATCTGTTGAGCACTTCCTAGTTCTACTGTTCTTCAGGAATTGTACTTAATCCTAACTGCACTTTTCATGATATATGTACTATTATTATCCTCATTTTTTTTCAGTTGAAGATCTGCCTTACTAAATTCACTCCCCAAATCAGCAGCAAAGATGTGTCCTAAACAGGCATAAAAGTGCTCAGAACTATAAAGTATTATTTTCACATACATCTGGCTGGCATCTGGATCAGTTTTGCCTCTTTAGTTATTTGTTGCGGTGAAAAACTCTCTTTATCAATAATCATTATTTACGTGTTCAGATTGATTGGGCATAAATGGTATCACATTAGTATCTTACATAGTTTTAACTTTCCCCTGCAATTTAGTTACTACTCTGTATTTACCAGGCAAATCCATTCTTAATTATAGAAACTGCAATCTATTGATTACCTACTACGTGCCATGCTTTCCTATATTATCTCTAACCGCAAGATCTTATCATGCTCCTTTAATAGATACAGAAACTGCAAGTCAGAGAGGCTAACTGGTTCCCTTACCCCTACAGAGATAGGGACGGAAGTGGCAAGGGCTTCAACCTGCCCCACCCATCTACAAAGCCTGGGTTCATTCACCCCCAAGCTGCCCCTGCTCTTTAAAAAGCAAAGTATCTTCTTCCCCCTCTCCAATTTGTCACAAATATTCCATTACAGAAGTCTTATAAAATGGGACATTACTACATTCAAGTTATAAAATAGGTCTGTGGCTACAATAGCCTAAAACAGATATATCATAAGGACAAATATACAGATACTGCCACTCACCTCCATACAAGAAAAAGAAATTCCATGTTAGTTCTCAGGTTGACTCTACTGCACTCCTATCACTGGTGCCTGTGGGTCCTATATGGGACTGCCAGGGACTCGAACCAGAGCCGCCAGAAATTTCTCTGCAGCAACTTTAACTGACACCATCTTTTGATATTTCCTTAGTTTGGAATAACTTAACCAATCTGTAGACAGTGTCCTTCTCTCCCAGTAGAGCTCAATAATGTGTTTACAGAAATAACTGATTGTTCTGCTATGGCAAAAGGAATTCCTGTTTCCACTTCTAAAAAATGTGTCAGATATTCAAAGCCATTGTACCATTCTCCTGATTTAAAATGATTCATTGCTCCTCTGCCAGGTTCTACTTAGACTCATTTTTTAAAATTTTTTCTTTATTAAAGAAGTTGTGGGTTACAGAAAAGTCATGAATAAAATACAGGGTTCCCATATACCACCCTAGTATTAACAGCTTGCATTGGTGTGGTACATTTGTTGCAACTGAAGAAAGCACATTTTTATAATGATACTATTAACTACAGCGTATGGTTTAACTTAGGGTTCATTGTTTGTGTTATGCATTTGCATGGATTTAAAAAAATTATTCCAGTAACATATATGGAACCTAAAATTTGTCGTATTAACCACTTTCAAATATATAATTCAGTGCTGTTAATTACATTCACAATGATGTGCTGCCTCAACCACCATCATTATCCACTTGGACTCATTTTGATAGAAAACTGCAAGAGTTCATAGACCAAAAGGAACTTTCCAGACTCCTTATTTTCAATCTTTGCCCATAACACCAACCAAGTTCTATGTTAATACTTGTTCATCTCTCACAACAGAATTCTTCATTTGACATATGCGCAGTTTAATGTATAGACACGGTATATTATGACATGATTCATTTCTGCATAGAAACTACTCAGCTTGAGCTATACTCCACTTTGCATTGCCTCTGCTGAGTATGCTAAAATGGGATAAAATATTCAACTTTTCCCACCAATCACGGAGTTGGGAAAAAAGCATAGACCAAGAGTAAAATATGGCTTATAATGAGATAAATCACTCCAATTATTACACCCAAGGCTGTGGAACCATGAGACTGTTATATGCCCTGACTAGCTTTGTCTATGTGTAGAGAGTTGGCATTGAATGTCACTCTGTAATTCCAGGGATGGACTCTACCACATAACCCAAAGCAAGGTGAGCATCACAAGCTTCTCCCACATAGAAATCTACCTTTCCTTATTACTGCTATTGCTGAGAATTGTATAACAAGGCTTGAGAACCAGAAAAACAATTATCTCTGTGGCCTGTCTCAGGAGCAACTTTACATGAATCTATAGGCACAGATCTGACGACATCCTGAAATTTCTTTCTGCCTGAGGACGATTGTGTTTTATGATACAGCTATTCATTCCACAAGTGGAAAGTATATCTCAAATTGGAGAAAGGGGAAAAATAAAACAAAGAGGGAGAGAGAATGAGTGATGGAGGAAATAAGAAAGGAAGGGAGGGAGAGAGGGAGAGATGGAAAAAGGGAAGGAAAGAGAAACAGGGGAGGAAGAAAATCAGTGACAGTCAGTTACATGTAATAAAAATACACGTTCATTTCAGGTTCATTTGGGGAACATTTTAACATGCCATATGTATTCCTTTTCAATTCATTAATGCTGGGTTTGTTGAGTAGTTAGCTGGAAAATAAATTTGGTTTGAGACTCAAAGCAAACGAAAATAAAACCCAACAATGGAATTCAGTTCATATTTCTGCCATTTGGTACCTTGTATGCCAGCTTTCCCTTTAGTTGATTTATTGATTTGAGGTACCTGGAACTCACATGCCTGCTTACATCCACACGCCCTTCATACATGACCCGGTCAGAGCCTCATAAATCACATGCAAGCAACAAGTATTTACAGAATCGTTGTCATTCATTCTGAAAAAGAGAATCACAGAGGCCCTTTCTCTTAGAGAAGATTTAAAAACCAGACCACTTTTGCAAGCTCCAGAAGGCTGCACTATTTCAGATACAGCTAAACATTATTGTGTAAAGGTTTGATGGCCTATATACCAATAGCAAGCCTGTGGAGATTCTGTCCAACATATAAAAAGGCTGACAATACTACCTAATAAATGGTACACCATTATTACTTTCTTTGGTGTTTATTGTAATGGAATAAACCATGATGAATCCTTTTAAGTTTTTCATGTGCAAGTCCAAAACATTTCCATCATGATTCACTGGGAAATAATGCACAACACTTTTACAACTCTGCCACCTGGCAGAGAGGAACCAGCGGAGATGCATTTTAATGCGATAATAGTTTTGAGATCTCTCCTCAGCACACAACTACTATTACATTTCACCTGCACAAGAAGTTTCTCATCTCCCATGTGTTCCCCATGACATTTACATTTTATTGGCTCCATTCCCTTTCTAACTTCCTTGACCCAGAAAGCATTCTTCGATTCTATATTCATTCTAGGTATTGAACAGTGGTTCACTCAAACCTTCGGCTTATATTAAGCTCTTATTCTCAAAATCATTTCTTGTAGAGGTATGGCATTTACAAAGAAGAAGAAAGAGTTGCTTGATTCAAAAGTTGAGGGTGAGAAGCTAACATTGTTTGAGCACCTGCAGGTACTACAGCGTCAGGAACTTAATAGAAGTCAAACAGAGCCTCTCCCTTCTGCTCTGCATAATTTCATTTAATCCTTACAAAAAATGAGAACATGATGTGCATACCATCATCATCCTTTTAATACAGGAGGAAATGGGGATTTAGAGCCAGCAAATTGTCAAGATAAGACAGCTAGTAAGTGCCTGAAATGGGATTCAAGGCCCGTTGTGACTGGCACACAAGGTCACACATTAGGCCATCATGTCTCTCTAATCAGCTAGAGAAAGGAATTCATAACACAAGCACAAAGTGCATAACACATAAATAATTAGAATTAGAGAAGGATACAATTAATTGACAAATTAGTTCATGAGGGGTGAAAGATCATGCCTGGGGAGGCCAGAGCAGGAGAATAAGCTGGGTGTGAAAATATAGAGAGAATGTTATTGCATTTAAATTTGTTGACTGAAGGTTAATTCAACATTATTTTATCTTCAAACTACTCTGTTAGAAGTGCTCCATTTTTACAGAATATGAGAAAAAAAACTTGCAAAAATGTATTGCTGAAATAAGTAAAATAAATGGTTATTCCGACTTAACACCCCATCTTATTTTACAAGATGCTGAGGATTTTAGGATTAAAATTTTAAGAGAGTGGAACTGTGGGATGATGGCAAAGTAGGAAGCTCCAGGAGTCAGTCCCTCCACCAGAACAACTAAGAACAGGCAGGAACTGCCTGAATCCACTATTTCAAAACTCTGGCATCCACTAGAACACTGTACAGCATCCAGGGAAAAGCCAGGAGGAAGAGGCTGGTAAGTTATCATAAATATCATGTATTAGTCAGGGTTCTCTCAGGAAACAGAATCAACAGGAGATATCCATCAATAATATAAAATTTTATAAGAGTTTCTCACGTGACCGTGGGGATGCACAAGTCCAGGTTACGCAGGCAGGCTGCAAGCCAGGGGCTCTGATGAAAGCCCGACGAAAGGTCCTTGATGAGTTTCTGGGAGAAGTTGGCTGTCCAAAGATGAGCTGGGAAATTGTCTCTGAATGTTGAAATTACTTCCCCTTTTAAGGCATTCAACTGATTGAATGAAAGCGTCACCCATTGCTGATGCAATCTCCCTGATTGATGCAGATGTAATCAGCCATCCATGCAGTAAACTCACTGGTGATCGAAGTCCATAAATGCTCTTGCATTACAATTAGCCCAGTGCTTGCTGGGCCTAAACCTGGACACAATTACCTGGCCGAGTTGACACATTAGCCTAACCATCACATACCAGCAAACTGCTCTCTCTCAAAGCAGCAGTTACCCCCACCCTGCTGTAGGCCACAGTGGTATCTGGTTCCCGGCAAGGCTTGCTGGTGCCAGAAAGGGAGGTAAAAATCCACTTCCCCATGATCCAAAGAAGGGGGGTGGGGTGGAAGGCTGATCACCAATTTTTGGTTAGCTACTTCCGATTGCTGGGGTTCCGGCTCTGAGCAGCCAGGACAAAAGCAGCAGAGGAGACTTAAAGATGGCACACCTCATCAGAACTGTGGAGGACAGTTGCAGGGCTGCATTGCCCAGGCAGGGGAAGAGTCAAGAACACAGCATTGGGGAGCTATGGAAGAAGCTCCTGGTGTCCTTCCTGACCCCTCCCTGGTCCCCTTTCAGGGCAGTTTGGGAAAGACTCACTTGGGAAATTCCTGTCTAATAGATGAAATCTCCTGGTTGACAATCATGAAGAGACTGTTTAGGAAGATAATATGGGAAAACAGCCTTAATGTGTTGATGCTAGGCCTGGATATATTGCATGAGTCCATTGCAATATTTTGCCATGTCTGCATGCAACAAGACAAAGACTAGTATTGGAAATTAAACTTCTAAATGCATGAGACTTCCAGTTACCGATTCAGAGGGAATTCCTGATGTGTCCCTGAGGGAGTGGACTGCGTGGTCCTAAGACTTGCTAGTAGTAGCTTTGACAAGGGGAGCTCAAGGTTTTCTGAAAGTCTTGCCAATTTTAATTTAAATCTCAATCTTTTCAGAAAATCATGTGTGGTATGAGAAGTGTAGTTTTTGAATAAGAGATAATGCCTCACAGGGTTCTTCTATAATGATTCCCATAAAGAGTATGCCTCAGTCACTTGTAAAAGATGGTATGTCCCAGGTTGGAAATACAAAAGGAAATAGTTCTTTAGCTATTGTAAGAGTTGGAGCTTTTTGATAAGGTAAAGTTATAACCCATCCTGAAAATAGACACAGGATAACTGAAGCATATTCAAATACCTTGAAGGGTGTAAACTGGATAAAATCCATCCGAAGGTGTTCAAAACGCCCTTGGGATTTGGTTCCTGGCCATGTCTCACCTTTAGAGTTTTCCCAGGATTATGTTGTTACATGTTACACATGACCTGAAAATAACCTCAGCTCTCTTTGTAAAGTTTGCACATTAATGTTAACTTGAGAGAGTAACCAATTTTTCATGATGAGTAATTTCATGGAGAAATTTAGCTAATATCCTTTTGAAATCATCTGATACCACCAAGGGTTCATCCTGGGAGTATTAGAGATTACCTGAGTGACGGGTGCAACCAATTTTTCCATTCTTCCTTTTCAGAATCAGGGGCTAATTGTTGATATTTTATAATGGCCTCTTTGACTCCACTGAAGGTTAGTTGAGCTCATAGCCTTAGTTAAGGCTGCTCATTTGACATAATTATTTGCTACAGCATTCCTTTAATTTCCATGTTATCTCATTTTTCATGGGCCTCAAACTTTATAATAGCAAACTTTCTAGAAAGTAGGAGTATATCCCGGGGATGAGCCTCCCTGGCAACGAGGGATTAAAACCAAGTGCCAACTGGCAACATGTTCAGAAAAAGACCTTGAATAAAAGGGGGAAAAGGTAAAGAGAAATGAGTTCACATGGCTAAGAGACTTCAAAGAGAGTCGGGAGGTCATCCCAGAGGTAATACTTATGCATACCTCAGTAGGATCTCATAGAACACCT
>JAQZBX010020485.1:0-14630 GCA_029593785.1 Cabassous unicinctus
AAAAAATCCATCACATTAGACCCAGGTCTCACCTCCAGAAATTTATTTAATTCTTCTGGGGTTGGATACAGGCATTGATATTTTCTAAAAGCTCTCATGTGACTCTAATATGAAACCAGGGTTGGGAGTCACTGGAACATTCACTGAACCCCTTTCTAATTTTGCATATTTTGGAACCATTCTTTAATAACTCCAGGTCACTTAAGCTGATCCACAGCTCTAGCTAAGGAACTGATTCCTTCCACCGTACATAATTGCACATAGAAAAGAAAACAAATCTGGGGAAGTCTCCACCTCAATCTATTATACTTATTTAGAAATAACACATTCTAAGAATTTGGGCATAAAAGTTTGTCCAAAAGTTATCCCCACCCTTGCTCCCTCACTAATCAGTGACAAAAAGTGACTAAAAGTGTTGAGAGATTCAAAGGGGCTGGGGTGAGGAGGGGGAGGGAGGGAGGATTAGATATTGTTGCTGCAAGTCTCTCCAAAATACACTCATAGTTGTATTTTTGTTTTTAACCTTTTGTTGACAAAATATTTGCAATTTTTTAAGCTCACAGAAAAAAAAATTAAAGTCACAATCAGGACTGGAAAATCATTTGGCCTTTCCATGTCTCTCAATTTATCTAGCTAATTTTAAGTAATATTTTATGTTCCCTAGGGTTTCTGGTAACTCAAAAATTTCTGTAGCCCATATCCTATAGATTTCTTGGACCCATGAGGCTATAATCTATAAATAACAATAGTCTGAGCAATTGAGTTGCTTGAGTGAGGGAAATACAGTCCTTTACCAGGCTCCCTTCTCCAAGATCTCTGGAAATTTCCAGGTAATGCTTATATGGTATATAATGCCATTCTGATTGCCACTGCAGGTTAATGCACACCATCAGACCTCCTTCCCTGAGTATGCTGCTACTTCCTCACACTAGTTCATGCCAAAGGACATTTAGGATTATTAGGGTACTTAGTACAAATAGGGACAATATTATGCCTTCCAGGCATAGTATGAGTATAGAATGTTCCTTCCTTCCTTCGTTCCTTCCGTCCCTCTCTCCCTCCGTTCCTCCCTCCCTCCCTCCCTCCCTCCCTCCTTCCTTCCTTCCTTCCATTCCCACAGACTCTGAGACTACAAAATGTAAATGCAACACAGCTTAAAGCTGAATGCTATTGGAAGCTGATCTGTATTAGAGGATCTAAGTCCCACCATAGAGTTCACCCTACTGTGTACCCACCTTCTTAGGTGCCTTGTAGCCCTAGTCTGCTTATCTCTTCCCAGTGGAAGAGTCCTTGAATATCCATCACCCTTGGGATCCAGGCCTCTGAAACCTGAAACCATTCCTAAGACATGATATAAATATGTGGCGTAAAGAAATGTGAGCCCAATTAGCACGTCTGTTAAAGGAATAGTCTGGTTTGGAAAGAACCCTTCTGCAGCACAGGTAATTGGGAAACTTATGACTACTTAAATACATAGCTTTTGGGTTCTGTATTGTCTTTGGCTACTCAGAGCACTGTGACTTATATTGACCCACTAGCCCAAGGATAACTCTAGAAGTGAACATGAAGCTTCCTCTGAGTAGGTGACCTGGGCCCTAAATTCTCTTTTTTTCCCCTGAGATGGCTCCCTCTCTGTTTGCTCATTGTCTGTTTTGTTTCTTCTTTAGGAGGCACTGGGAACCGAACCCGGGACCTCCCATTTGGCAGGTGGGTGCTCAACTGCTTGAGCCACATCCACTCCCTGCTTTTTTTTGTTTTTGCTTGCTGTCTGCTCCTGTTTGCTCGTTGTTTGTTTTCTTTAGGAGGCACTGGGAACCAAACCCAGGCCCTCCCATATGTGAGGCAGGTGCCCAACTGCCTGAGCCACATCTGCTCCCCCCAAATGCTTAATCTCTGCCAAACTCTTAATCCCAGTCCTTCTGTTTCCAAGCATAGTACCTGTTCCAAAGCCCCAACGTTTCTGTGAGATTATAGCATTTAAGTAGGACTGGAGTGTTTTTATTTTCCCAGTGTTTTGCTGTTGTTGTTGATCTATGCTTTCTCTTTGCCCATTCCAATAGATAAGGTTATAGCCCCAACTTCTACTAATACCTTATATTTAAAGCATTATCTGATTAAATGTAGAAACAAATAGAAAAGATCTGGGATTTCTCATTGCCAGTGTTGGAATCTGCATGTGAAAATACCATTAACCACCTAGGAGGTGGCAGTGTCACCTCCATGCAGCAATGGTTTCAAGGGAAATGTGTGAAGACATGAGGAGAGTTTGAAGGGATGGAGGACTTCCTTGCTTCAACGTCCCAGAAGAAGTGGGATGAGGAAAGTGGCAGAGGACACAGGGAGCTAAATACACCAAAGGTGGCCTAAGGACTTGAGGCTGAAACAGTCCTGGCAAATGCAGGCCTAGAGGGACCCAGGCTGGCATGATGTGAAAGGGGCATCTCAAACACACTCGCACGCATTGGAATGCAGCAGAAAGCAGTTTTATTGCTGTGAATACAGTGCAACAAAGCATGGCAAAACCCCGTGATTAAAAATCTGGAAGCCTGGACCCTTCTTTGTCCTCTTCTCTACTGTCTTTCCTGAAAGCACAAAGCTCCAAAGCAGAAAAGAATATTGTTTCTTTTTGTTCCAACTCTCGTCTGGTATCCTAGACACTCAATTCTCCCAATACCTTCCTTTTTTCCTCTGTGGAAACCAGGGAAATAAAAAAATAAAAAAAAGGAAAAACAGAAGAGATCATAAGAGAAACTGTGGCAGGTGAGAAGAAAAATGGTGGAAACTTTACATAATCTTATCTAAGTGTACAGGAACCAACTGATAGGAAGGGTCACTCTTTTGAGGGGGATCACAGGCAACAGTGAAGAACTTGTATTGGGCAACATCTTTGTAGCGGCAGTCAGGATACTTCCCTGCAGTGAGGCTGCAGTGAGTCATGTTAATAGGCTTTGGGCTCTGGTGGCAGTTGTCCTGGCCGTTCTTGCAGATGATGTTGGGCATGTCACAGGCAGCTGCCACATTCTGGAAGGAGTCATGCAGAAAGGTGTTTTGAGGTTTACAGTGCTGGGTATAATTGTTGACACCACTCATTGCCCTGTTGCATTGGCGAGGACTTGGCTGTATGTGCTGAATTTCAAACCAGTGAGCTTTGGTTAGATTCTTAGGCCAAGTATAAAATGGACTCACCAGTCCACATAGTCCCAGCACCACTAGAATTGGAAAGCATCCTAGATGATCCAGCACCATCTTTCCTGCCTAGAAAGAAAATAGTTGTAGTAGTAGTCATAGTAGTAGTAATAGAAGCAGTAAGAGCAAAATTATTAACCATAACCATTTTGATTTTTATTGTGCCTTTTAAGATTTCATAGCTCTCTCTCTCTCTATTTAAAACCATCTTCTTTCTGACTTGAGTCTCACAATTCTATGAAGAACTTGAAGCCCGTGAGGAGAAATATGAGGTAAACAGAACGTTCCTTTAATTAGCAAATGTCATTCTTCTTTTTGTCCTCTGCTCACATGTTCAGTGGCCCCCACATCAGAAACCTAGCCTCTTCCCTTTTCACCTCCTAAGTATTCCCTCTCCATGTGTTTGACCCCTACCTCCCAGCCATCTTCACTGACTACCCTTCTTTTCACAGCCCTGAGGCTTCTCTTCTTACCAGGTCTCGGTGGTGGGGCTCCTGCTGAGAACAGAAGAGGTTGATAGTCCCAGGTTCAGACAGTTTTGTCTGTCTTTCGTCTCTTGGGTCTGCCAGAGCTGCCCATGTGGGGAGGGGAAGAAGAATTCTGAGCCTTAGGAAAGAGAAAGTAGAGCTTGGAAGATTAACTTCTTACGCAGAGCATGGATGAGACTCTTATACTTACAAAACTGCTTTATAAAGTAGTTTCAATATTACTATATACACAGAAAGAGATTGCCCAATTTTAGAAATCATGTGACCCAAAACAGAATTTTGAGGAACTGTTGCTTTCTGGCAGTGGTTGAGTGCTTTCTTCATGATCTGAGGTTTCATGTTTTTGAAGTTGTATGATTTCAGTTTTTTGCAAGAATATATGCTATGTAAATATGATGTAATAGTGCCACACAATTGGTAATGTTGGCAGTTCAATATCAGACTTGAATGAATTATTCATTCATGCAAACATTTATTGGGCTAGTTATTGGGTACTCATATTCAAGAGCACATGATCTAATGAAAGATAATATATATTAATAAAGATAAATAACACTTACCAGGGGCAGATGTGGCTCAAATGGTTGGGCGTCTGTCTCCCCTATGGAAAGACATGGATTTGATCCCCGGGACCTCCCAGTAAAAATAAAGAAAAAATATAGAAGGCACGTGGGCCACTAGGCCCCATGTGCAGGTGTGCCGTCAGGCCCTGCTAGCAGGTGAGCCCCCCAGGCTCCACACACGGGTGTGCTGTCAGGCCCTGCCAAGCCATGCAGCAAGATGATGGCATAACAGGAGAGTGACACAAGGGAGATCCAAGATGAGACACACCGAAAAAAAACAGGAACTAATGTGGCGCAGGTGGGTAGGACGCCTCTCTCCCACATCAGAGGTTTCCGGTGAAGACAGGAGGAGAAGGATGAGAAGAGAGGGCAGGAAACAGACAAGGAGAATTGCCCAGCGAATGGATGCAAAAACAACAAAAACAGGGGAGATAAAAAAATGGGTAATACTAAATAAATAAATTGCACTTACCAGCTGTGATAGAGGAATCACAGAGGAATGCAGGGAAATAATGGAGGGGAAGGATACTGGAGGGCATAACATTTTAATTTAGGGTTTTTTCTATATATATATATATCTTAGTTGTATTTTTATACTCCCCAGTTTATCTTGAAACAATCTTTCCTTTTTAATAGATTACTTTATTTTTTTCCATTCTTTAAACTTTATTTTGTACATTTAATAAATGAAAATATAAACAATTAAAAAATAAATAGAAAACACACCTGAATAAAAATATCCATTTCTCAATTAATTGTACAGGATACATATAAATTCTTTTTGAATCATACAATATGTTACACTATATATTTGGTTCATAGTAATGCAATCATACAGGATTGTCCTTTTGTGACTGGCTTGCATCACTCAACATAATGTCCTCCAGGTTCGTCCATGTTGTCATATGTTTTACGGCTTCATTTCTTCTTACAACTGCAAAATATTTCATCGTGTGAATACACCAGAGTTTGTTTATCCATTCATCCGTTGATGGATATCTGGGTTGTTTCCACCTTTTGGCAATAATGAATAACGCCTCTATGAACATTGGTGTGCAGATGTCTGTTTGTGTCACTGCTCTCAGTTCTTCTGGGTATATACCTAATAATGGTATTGCAGGGTCACATGGCAAGACTATATTCAAATTCTTTAGGAACTGCCAAACAGTCCTACACAGTGCCTACACCATTCTGCATTCCCACCAACTGTGAATAAGTGTTCCTATCTGTCCACATCCTCTCCAACACTTGTAGTTCTCTGTCTTTTTAATAGTGACCATTCTGATAGGTGTGAAATGATATCTCACAGTAGTTTTGATTTGCATTTCCCTAATCATTATTGATGTTGAACATTTCTCCATGTGTTTTCTTGCCATTTCTATTTCTTTTTTGGACAAATATCTGTTCAAGTCTTTTGCCCATTTTTTAATTGGGTCAATTGTCTTTTTATTGTTGAGTTGTAACATCTCTTTATATATCCTGGATATTAAACCCTTATCGGATATGTGATTTCCAAATATTTTCTCCCATTGAGTTGGCTGCCTTTTCACCCTTCTGACAAAGTCCTGTGAGGTGCAAAAGTGTTGAATTTTGAGGAGGTCCCATTTATCTATTTTTTCTTTTGTTGCACGTACTTTGGGTGTAAGGTCCAAGAAACCACCACCTACTACAAGGTCTTGAAGATGTTTCCCTACATTTTCTTCTAGTAGTTTTATGGTCCTGGCTTTTATATTTAGATCTTTGATCCCTTTTGAGTTGGTTCTTGTATCCGGGGTGAGGTAGAGGTCCTCTTTCATTCTTTTGGTTATAGATATCCAGTTCTACCAACACCATTTGTTGAAGAGACTGTTTTGTCCTATTAACATTAACTTGTAGGTTTGTGAAAAACCAGTTGACTGCATAGGTGAGGGTTTATTTCTGGATTCTCAATTTTATTCCATTGATTGATGTGTCTATCTTTATGCCAGTACCATGCTGTTTTGACCACTGTAGCTTTGTAATGTGTTTCAAGGCCAGGCAGTGAAATTCCTCCCATGTTGCTCTTCTTGAATGCTTTTGGCTATTCGGGTGTACTTCCTTTCAAAATGAATTTGGTAATTGCCTTTTCTAATTCTGTTAAGTAAGCTATTGCGATTTTGATTGGTATTGCATTGAATCTATAAATCAGTTTGGTCAAGATTGACATCTTCACAATATTTATTCTTCCAATCCATGAACACAGAATGTCTTTCCATTTGTTTAAGTCTTTTGAAATTTCTTTTAACATTGTTTTGTAGTTTTCTGCATATAGGTCCTGTACTTCTTTGGTTAAATTAATTCCTAGGTATTTAAGTCTTGTTGTTGCTATTGTAAAGGGAATATTTCCCCTGATTTCCTTCTCAGATTGTTCAGTACTAGTGTACAAAAACATTACTGATTTTTGCGTTTTGATCTTGCATCCTGCCACTTTGCTGAACTCATTCATTAGCTCAAGTAGCTTTGTAATGGATACTTCAGGATTTTGTAAGTACAGAATCGTGTCATCCGAAAACAGTGAGAGTTTTACTTCCTCTTTTCCTATGTGATGCCTTTAATTTTTCTTTCTTGTCTAATTGCCCTAGCTAGAACTTCTAGTACAATATTGAATAACAATGGTGACAGTGGGAATCCTTGTCTAGTTCCCTATCTTAGAGGGAAAACTTTCAACCTTTCCCCATTGAGTATGACATTAGCTGTGGGTTTTTCATATATGCCTTTTAGCATATTGAGGAATTTTCCTTCTATTCCTATCTTTTGAAGTGTTTTTATCAAAAAAAGGATTCAGGATTTTGTAGAATGCCTTTTCTGCGTTGATTGAGATGATCATGTGGTATTTTTCCTTCAATTTGTTAATGTGGTGTATTACACACATTACCAGCCTTGCATACCTGGAATTAATCCCACTTGGTCGTGATGTATAAATCTTTTGATATGCTGTTGGATTCGATTTGCAAGTATTTTCTTGAAAATTTTAACATCTGTGTTCCTTAGAGAGATTGGTCTGTAATTTTCTTTTCTTGTAGAATCTTTATCTGGCTTTGGTATTAGAGTGATGTTGGCTTCATAAAATGTGTTGGGTAATTTTCCCTCCTCTTCAATTTTTTGGCAGAGTTTAAGCAGGATTGGTGTTAATTCTTTTTGAAATTCTTGGTAGAATTCACCTGTGAAGCCACCTGGTTCTGGAATTTTCTTTGCTGGGAAATTTTTGATTATAGATTCAATCACTCCAAATGTGATTGGTGTATTTCTTGTAGTGTCAGTGTAGGTTGGTTGTGCATTTCTAGGAATTTGTCGATTTCATCTATGTTGTCTAGTTTGTTGGCATTCAGTTTCTCATAATATCCTTTTTTTTTTTTTTAGATTTTTTTTTTTTATCACCTCCCACACCCCCTTGCTGCTTGTGCTCACTGTGTCCATTTGCTTGCGTTTTTCTGTGACTGTTTGCCACCCTTTTTGGGTCATCTTGCTGCCAGCTCACTGCGCGGGTGGGCTTGCCTTCACCCAGGGCATCCCATATGGTAAATGGGAGCCCAACCAATTGAGCCACTTTCCTCATAATATCCTCTTATGAAACTTTTTATTTCTGTAGGGTAAGTCGTAACTTCCCACCTTTCAATTCTGATGTTATTTATTTGCATCTTCTCTCTTTTATTCTTTGTTAGTCTAGCGAGGGGTTTGTCAATTTTATTGATCTTCTCAAAGAACCAGTTTTTGGTTTTGTTGATTTTCTCTTTTGTTTTTCAGTCTCAATTTCATTTATTTCTGCTGTAATCTTTATTATTTCTTTCCTTTTTCTTGCTTTGGGATTGGTTTGCTGTTCTTTTTCTAGTTTAGCTCTTTATTCTTTTTTAATATAGGCATTTGGGGCTATAAATTTCCCTCTCGAGCCTGCCTTCACTGTGTCCTATAAGTTTTGATAAGTTTTATTCTCCTTTTCTTTTTCTCAATATATTTACTGATTTCACTTGCAATTTCTTCTTTGGGCCACTGATTATTTAGGAGTGTGTTGTTCAGTCTCAACACATTTGCAAATTTACTTTTTCCTGTTTATTATTGATTTCCAGTTTCATTCCATTGTGATCTGAGAAGGTGCTTTGTGTAATTTCAATCTTTTTATATTTATTAAGAGCTGCATTTTGCCCTAACATGTGGTCTATCCTGGAGAAAGTTCCACGGGCACTTGGGAAGAATGTATAACCCGTTGAGTTTGGATGCAGTGTTCTGTATATGTCTGTTAGGTCTAAATTGTTTATCATATATTTCAAGTTCTCTGTTTCCTTGTTGATCTTCTGTCTAGTTGTTCTATCTAATGATGTGAGTGGGGTGTTGAAGTCTCCAACGATTATTGTAGAAATGTCTTTTTCTCCCTTCAGTTTTGCTGGAGTTTGTCTCATGTATTTTTGGGCCCCCTTGTTAGGTGCATAGATATTTATGACTGTTATATCTTCCTGGTGGATCGTCCCTTTTATTCATATATAAAGGCCTTCTGTATCTCTTAAAACTTTTTTGCATTTAAAGTGTGTTTTGTCTGATATTAGTATAGCTACCCCTGCTCTTTTTGGTTACTATTTGCATGGAGTATCTATTTCCAACTTTTCAATTTTACCCAGTTTGTATCTCTGGGTCTAAGGTGAGTGTCTTATAAGGAGCATATGGATGCCTTATCGTTTTTTTTTTTCTCCATTCTGTCAGCCCTTATCATTTGATTGGGGAATTTAATCCATTCACATTCAGTGATATTACTGTAAATGTACTATTTATTTCCAACATTTTATTCCTTGGTTTTCATATGTCATATCATATTTTTGTCTGTCTTTTTACACTTTTGGTTAGCCTTTCTAATATTCTTTCTTCTATGCTCTCCTACAAGCCTCTCTTTCCTGTCTTTTTATTACAGGTTCTAAAGCTTCCTTTAATATTTCCTGCAAAGGTGGATTTTTTTTTTTTTTTTGCAAACTCTCTTAGTTTCTGTTTGTTTGTGAATATTTTATACTTACATTTATATTTGAAAGACAATTTTGTTGGATAAAGAATTCTCAGCTGGCAATTTTTCTCTTTCAGTATCATATCATACCACTCTTTCTTGCCTCTATGGTTTCTGATGAGAACTCCACACTGTCTTTGCTGGGCATCCCTTGTATGTGATGGTTTGCTTCACTCTTGCTGTGCTGAGAATCTTCTCTTTATCTTTGGCATGTGACATTTGAATAGTATGAGTCTTGGAGTAGGTCTATTCTGATTTATTTTGATTGGAGTATGGTGCGCTTCTTGGACATGTAAATCCATATCTTTCATGAGAGTTGGGAAATTTCCAGCTATTATTTCCTCAAATACTCTTTCTGCCCCCATTCCCTACTCTTCGCCTTCTGGAACTCCCATGACATGTATTTGTTGTGTTTTATGTTGTCATTCAACTCCCTGAGGCCCTGCTCAATTATCTCCATTCTTTTCTCTCTCTGTTCTTTTCTCTCTTCAATTTTAGCTGTTTTCTCTTCGGTATTGCTTATTCTTTCTTCTATCATTTCAAGTCTGCTGTTGTATGCCTCAAATGTGTTTTTGATCTCACCTATTGTGCCTTTCGCTCCCATGAGCTCTGTTACTTTTCTATTCAGGATTTCAAATTCTTCTTTGCACTCACTCAATGTCTTCTTGATGTCATTTTTCTCTAGAACCGTATTGTCTTCAACTAATTAATTTGATTTTGGAAATTTGTGTGCATCTTGCTGATCAGTTCTCTCAAATTCTGCATCTCTTCTGGGACTTTGATATAGTCTTTTTCTTGGGCTATGTCTTCTATTTTCTTAGTGTGGCTCATAATTTTTGCTGATGTCTAGGCATTTGATTAGGATGTAGTTTACTCAGATGCTCAATTTCTTTCTCTTTTGTAGGGATTTAGTGGCAGAAGCCTGTGTGTTACCACTGCTCTTTGATTTTTGGCTCAACCTGGGTTCTTAGAATTGTCCTCCTGGTTGCTCAAATCTGGGCACTCTACCCAGTAATTGATTGTAGACTCGCTTCCTAGGGCCTTGGCGAGGGAGGCTACAGAGGCCAAAAGCCTCCCTTACTTTTAATTTTCTTGCATGCCCTTCCTTGGTCTGCCAGCAGATGGTGCTCTTTGGCAGCTCTCAGTTCAATCCCTGGTCAGAGTGTGTTTGTTGCAACACAGACCAGATCAATGTGATAGAGCTTCCCGTCTGGAGGCTAGGAGACTTGTAATTGAAACGTTCTTTGAGATAGTTCTCCAGCTTTCTCTGGCAGCCCCCCCTCTCCCCTTTTCCTGGCTAGGAAATATTTCCACTCTCCTCTGAGTCCTCAACTATCAATCCTGGTTAGTAGAGAAGAAGATTGGGAGGGTCGTATATCTTTAGCCCTTGCCAGCTCCCAAGGCAAACAATGGTGAGGCACCACCTGGCCTGGAAGGTTTCCTGTGACACAGCAGAGCAAATTTGTGAGTCAAAAGCTGAGTCAGCCTTAGGCTGTGTCCCTTCCTCCCGGCTTTCCTAAGGAGATGCATCCTCAACAATCAGTCCTGGCTAGAAGAGAGGGAGATTGCGAGGGTCGGATTTCTCCAGTCATGGGCCCGGCTCCCAGAG
Source organism: Cabassous unicinctus (assembly GCA_029593785.1). Taxonomy (NCBI): domain Eukaryota; kingdom Metazoa; phylum Chordata; class Mammalia; order Cingulata; family Chlamyphoridae; genus Cabassous; species Cabassous unicinctus. The sequence goes on from JAQZBX010020485.1 coordinate 10,849, forward strand.
CAAACCACTGTGTGGTCCCACCTGGCCTGGAAGGGCTGATGGGACACATTAGACCAAATTTGTGGGTTAGAAGCTGAGTCAGCCTTAGGCTGTGCCCCTCTCTCTTCCCTTTCCTGGGGTAGCAGATCGCTGGAGCCCCCTTTGTCTGTAGCCACAGGACCAGAGGCCCAAGAATTCTAAAGTGACTTTAGTGTGGGGAATGGTGCCAGCAGCAGCAGCCTCTCGTTTCAACTTACATTTCTGTAGTCATGTTTTCCCTCCTTTGTACCTCTCTCCTCTGGGTGGTGTCCAGCCTTCTCTTGGTGTCCTAAACCCTAGAAGATCTTTTCCTAGGCTGTTTCAGCCTGTCATCCAGCTATTTTTCTCAATGTTTTCTGATATATACCCAAATGAATTTGAGATTGCATTGATCTCAAAGGACACAGAAATTATTTATATTCTCCTATAAATGAAATGCTGATAAAAGAACACAATATATCACTATTTAAGGACTTCAACATAATAGAATTCTTTTCTCAGATTTTTTAACTATTTTTCCCCATCTAAGCCAATATGTATTTGAAATTTGGGTTATATCTGTATATAAAAACAGAATCATTTGTCAAAGTGAGCATAAAATAAAACAGCATTCTGTGATTATAGCAAATTCCATTGATTGTACACCTTGGAGAAATTGTATGCTTTATTAATATGTATCAATAAAATTGATTTTAAAAAATAAAACAGTCAGTATATTTTCTGTATATAATTACAATTGGGAGCAAAACAGCTGACTTCCTTATTAAATAAACTAGATAAACACAAAAATTAAGAATAATCAAAGGTTCCAAAGATTAATTCCATAAATCTTTCTCTATTTCCTATCCTTTTAACATGCAAGCATGCACTATAGATGTGTATGAATTAGAATACTTTCAATCAAGATTGTGAACTCCTATGTATGTAATTCAATAAAAAACACCCAGAGATAAAAAGATGAGAGGTAGTACAGGTGAATAGAGAACATTTGTCCATTAAGTTATTCATATCAACTTACTGAAGAGGTAGATCATTTAAAAATCTCCGTTCGCCCAGATATTGACTAGGGCCTTGAAGTGGTGTTTTATTTCATTGTTTATTAAGATCATAATTAAGCATATTAGAATGCTAGCCATCACTTGATTAGTACCTTGAGGTTAAACACTGGAAAAAAATGATTTTATTACACAAAACACAGAGAACGTTATATTTTGTGGTTCTACTATTTGTTTATACCATCATTTTTGTAATTGGGATAAAATGAGAGGTCTAATTTGCTTAAGATCATTAAATACACCCCATAAACTGTCTGAATCAAAGATTTTTATTAATTCTTCTGCCAAGCACAACACTGATTTCCATCTACAATTATTTTTAAGATAAGAAATAGTTAATTGAAGAAAGAGTTGTGGCCTTGAGCTCTGAAACATTATACTTTAACACACTGATTGATTGTAAAACATAACATCACTGTAAAGATGTTAATTATGTTGGCTTTCAGCATCCAATGAATGGATGCAGCTTTACTGTGGCTTCTCCTAAAATGTTTTGCAACACTTAACATACTTCTGGTATACAGACTCAAGGTCAGAGTCATTCCCATAATAGGGATCTTCAAAAATAAGTTGTTTTGTGGATCATAGCTTTGCATTTTTTTTAAAGATTTATTTTATTTATTTATTTATTTCTCTCCCCTCCCTCATTGTTTGCACTTGCTGTGTCTGTTCATCTTCTTTGTTTCTTTAGAAAGCGCTAGAGAACCGAACCCAGGACCTCCGATGTGGGAGGGAGAAGCCTGATCGGTTAAGCCACTTCCACTCCCTGCTTTGTTGTGTCTCTGATTACGTTCTTCCTCCTGTGTCTCTTCTTGCGTCATCTTGCTGCATCGGCTTGCCGCGCCTGCCCATCTTGTCAGCTCACTGTCTTGCCGGTCTTCTCTAGGAGGCACTGGGAACCTCTGCTCCCTGCTTTGTTGTGTCTCTCATCATGTTTTTCTTCTTGTGTCTCTTGTTATGTCATCTTGTGTCAGCTTGCTGTGCTTGCCCATCGCACCACCTCACTGTCTTCTTTCGGAGGCACCAGAACCAAACTATAGACCTCCCATGTGGTAGGCAGGAGCTCAATTGCTTGAGCCACATCTGCTTCCCTAGCTTTGCAGTTTTTGACTTATATTTTCTCTCAAATCTCTCAGATTGCTTTCATCAATACCTAGTATATAATCAAATGTGGTAGTCTTCTTTGGTAACCTCCTAGGCAATGTTATTCATAGGAATATCATGCTTCTTCATGCAATTTTGCCCTCAATAATCAGGAGGGTTTCCCAAATCATATGTGGAAGTTGCAATACTGTCTATCCTCCAATTATCTGAAAATAAGTTTTCTGAAAACTGCTTCCACAATGGGTAATCAACAAATGTTACTTTTATAGTTGTCATTCTTTCTACCTGGAATGTCTTTTCAAATCTAGCCTTCTTAGAAAGCACCAATCCATCACTGAAGATCATGCACAAATGTCCTCTCCTCTGAGAAGCCTTCCCATTTCCTTCTCCCCCTCTCTAGACACAGATAATCTGTCCAGCTAATAGGTGGAAGCCCTATTAACACTCATTGAATTCTATTGTAATTGTTAAATTATATTATAATCATACCAAAGTATAATTGGAAAGGAGTTCAGTTAGAAAAGCTCAAATCTGCTGTCTCCCTCTTCTACTCTCTGCAGGATTCTTCAAGGCAGGGTGGCTTTTAATAACCAGACATATGCATAGTAGCTTCCATTGTTCCTTCTAATTAAGCTCTAGGATTCCTCTGTTAAGCAAAATTGACCTCCAGGTTTTTAGCTTTCCTGACAACAAGACTACATGGGGAAACAAGGATGCACGCCTCTCAAATCTACAATGAACGTTTAGGAATTTGGATGGTTGGCACAAGGCACTCTAACATCTGTAAAAACCAGGATTCTTCAATATTTGAGGTGAAGAAAGGGAGGAATATAAAATGCAGAAAGTTCACAAAGCAAGATGGGTTCAAAAATTTCTCCAGATATACAAAAAATGGCAAAGATGGCACAGCAAGTTGTCTCTCCTTGCCCCCCTCTCCAGCACACCCCACACCACCAGCAGCAATATGGATGTGAATTAGAGTGTTGAGTTGGGATGGAAATACATTCTGTGGACCGGGACTCAGGGAGTTACTATAATTTGGAAGTTTATGATATCTTGGTGAAAACATCTATCTTTTTTTTTCTTCAGAGAAGTTGTGAACTTACGAAACAATTGAAAACATCTGTCTTTGAATAAGATTTTATTCAGAACAATATTGACTCCACAACATGGCCTATAACGTATGGCCAATAAAATCTGAAATTTTGCTGAAGTATCTCTACCTTAATTTCAGTTATTTCAGGACCACCAATCCTAGCTGTTAAAGATGAGTTCTGAGTAGTTTTGTTGCCAGATTTCCTCTGGGTTCTTGGCTATGTTACATAAAAGAACTTAAGAACATGCCAGTTTAGTTAGGCCAGTAGTTTATTAAGGAAATAAGAGAAGAGAATAGAAAAGGGAGAAAATAACAGATTAAGGGTCTCCAGGTGTACTTGAGGTCTGGTCCAGGCAGAGAAGGGGTGATTTTAGCCTCTGTGCTTGCTTTTTAAACCATTAATTATTCCTCCCCTTGTTAATGTTTGGGGGAAGGGTTTCAGCTGTTTGCTGTTTTGATTGCCTCACCCATCAGTTCCGCTGGGGGAGACCCTTGAGAATATCCAGGGC
>JAQZBX010020485.1:14730-33059 GCA_029593785.1 Cabassous unicinctus
TTTTAATTTTTTTTTTTTTTTTTTTACTTTTTGTGTATATGTGTGGTATTTTCATTTCAGACACTAGATCAATGATTCATGAACTTTTATGAGAAGCTCATGAAAAGTATGGACCCCCTCTACCAAAAGGGAAGCACATCAAAATGCATACATACAGCTTCAGTGGGTCCATGGACTTCCTGAAGTCCCCAAGTTATAAGCAACTGTTCTGGAAGAACTGATCCACTTGAGTACATGGAAAGCATCTTTTTCATCATTATAACACTGTAACAGTTTGGCTTTGTTTGTGAATTCCAAAAATAGATCTTGAATTATGTTTGTAAACTGGTCTGTTCCTCTGGGCATATTAGATTGTATTGGATTCAGGAGTTTCACTTTTACTTGATTAAATAATGATTAAGACTTTGATTGGGCCACATCAGTAGGACGCTGCATCCCGGCCCCCTTGGTGGGTGGGAACTCACAGAGAAAACACATGGCAGAGGAGAGAGTTGGAGTTTTTTAATGCTGAAGTAAACATACAAGAGAAGAACACAAAAGAATAGCTATGGCTCCATAGACACGGCAGAGGCCCTGGGAAGAGAGAGAGCCTGATAGTCTACAGCTGACCTTGCGGAGAGACCAGAGCAGCTGAGCCCGGAGAGAAGGAGCCCTGGGAAAGAAATGAGACTTATCCCAGTTTACAGCTGATATTGGAAGAAATTGGCACCACAGAGCCTTAAGAGGAAGAAAGCAGGCTGAACCCTTGCAGACGTTGGCAGCCATCTTGCTCCAACACATGGCAACAGACTTTGGTAAGGGAAGTAACTTTCGCCTTATGACCTTGTGACTGTAAGCTTCTACCCCAAATAAATACTTTTTATAAAAGCCAACAGATTTCTGGTATTTTGCATCATCACCTCTTTGGCTGACTAATACAATCACACAGTAGATATTCTACAAATGCTGCTATGTAAGTGAATAAATGAATGAATTATTGAATATGAGGAGCTTTTTTAGTCATACAAAATGATGCATGCTAAGTGACCAAATGTGAGGTATGAATGAGTTAGGAGGGATCAATAACCATGAGCTGGAGCCTAGAATATGAGACTGAACTGGGATGTAAAGACTTTCACCAAGTGGCAAGGAGTAGGAAAGAAATTTCAGTGGCTGGAATGTGTACATCATATTCCTGGAACTGTAAGTGACTAGGTATGACTGCAGTTAAGAAAACAAGTGTAGCAAGTTGTAGGAGATGAGGCTGGAGAGATAGGCAGAGGTCAGATTATGGAAGAGACTATGTGCTGTTCTTAAGAAATCTGACATTTCCTGAAGTATAGGCACCTAGCATGCGTGGCAGATACAAAAGTTTGGATGGTATAATTTCTGGTACAATCATGAGGATTCCAAATTTTGAAGGTAGATATGCAATACAAATGCTGCATCCATTAGGATTTTTTGGTTTCAAGCAACACAAGTCAATTTGAGGTGATTTATGGGGGAAAATTTTAAATGGTGGGGGAATGGGTTGGAAATTTATTGAAACAACCTGGGAGAGATTATAACATGAAGAAATAAAGCTGAAAGATCAGTTTTTGGAAATAGCAGGGCCTAATGGGTATGAATTAGCCCCAACTGGCTTGTTTGTTTTTAAATCCTTGTATCACTACTTGAGATTCAGACTCCCAGGAGAAAGGCCAGTTGGAAGATCTTGGGTCTCATAATCATTGCTCTGCTCACATGAGGAGACTGGGAACCTTGATGGAAAGTCCCACCAATACCACACACAAAAAGAGGAAGAATAGTTCCTCCAAAGGAAATGAATTACAGCTATCTGAATTAGGGGAAGTGGATGCTAGGAAAGCTAAAGCAGCAACTCAAAGCTATTATACAGATTGTTTTTATTTTTTTAATTATTTTTATTTATTTATTTATTTATTTATTGGTGTTCAATAAGCATTTATTGAACAAAGGAACACGCGGAACGAAGGGAGAGGAAGAGCAGGTGGGGAAAGGGCACGGGACTAAAACGAGGGCCCCAACTAAGAGGCCTGCAGTGGCCACTTGTGGCCACCAGATGGCAGCGCAGAGGAACGGGCTGGCCACACAGATTGTCTTTAAATCCATCTCCTTGTATACTGTTTTGAATCACCATCTGCTAACACTTTAATAAAAAGCAACTTTTTAAAAAAAAGTTTTTAAAATGAGTTATTTCTGTAAACCTACATTTTGAAGCAGCATTTATCAAGTGAAAAATACAATCAGTATTCCCCATATGTAAATTGATAATAAATGAAGAGCTACTGTTTTAATATCAATCTCTTATGAGTTTGGTCAGTTTTGGTCACTCCCCAGGTGTCTGCTCATACCCAGGTGCACTGGAAAATTGCAAAGCCGAGGATCTGTCCTTGGAACATGATGATCCATCCTAGATTCACTGGCTTATCATTGAGGCCAGAGTTCTAGGAAGGTATGCAGTCACCTAATTGAAAATGTTGGTTCTCTGGTCTTTTCTCTGTTTTGCTTCAAGGCCAGAGTCATTCAACGGTGCAGGAGGCTGAAGAACATAAAGTACTTTAATGTTCAGCATTTTCTGTCCCCACACTTGGCTCGGGCAAAGTTATTTGAAGCAAATGTTTCTCTTAGCTCCCCCTCTCCTAATACCCTGTATCTCTCTTCTCTCTTCTTGTAGGCTGTACCAGTGTGTGTCTCCAATATATCTTTCTCCCATTTACCCCTCTTCCCTCTAACAAAATTTAAGTCTTAAGCCCCATTCTTGAGTAGTGTTGCATTTCAAAGTCCTCTCACTCCCACCCTATTTCTCTGCTAAGTAAAAATGGGTATTTTCAGATGAACTCATTTGTGCTAATATGCTTAACATGTTAGCCCTCAGAAAACAATAATAAGTAATGCCTTAATCCATTTAAATGCACTAGCCTCCTTAGAGACCTTCCTCACAAATAAGTCCATTAGGGAGCTCTGTCAGACTGTGGCTGATGGAGAAAGTGTTACTTTTGATCCTGAGAGTTTACAGCTTCCACAGAAATAACAACTTACTCTATTTTCGTATTTTAAAATCCCCATCTTGTGGAGCCAAAGAGTACAGATGACCGATGAGCACGTGTCAGGTTTCTTTTATCAAAGTCAAAATTAAAGTGCTAAGCCAAAAGATGGGAAAGGAAGAAAACCAGTTTGGACTGAGCTGCTGTGAGTTGGGAACCATGCTACATGTTTTATACTCAGTCAGCTCTACCTCTCCCCCCACCCCCAATCTGGCTGGTACTCATCATATCATGGTGATCAATGCCTAGCACATTACCTGGTCACAACCTGTAGCCAGTTTAATACATAAGCATTCATACCCACCATACACATAAGACAGAGCATACACATTAGACATGCACACATGATACACACCTTAAACCTACACCCAGCACAAATCATATCCAAGCATAATCTACATCACACACACATCCATATCGCTCACACCAATCACACAGCATACACTCTGCACACATCACATATATAAATGCTTCACACTTTGGAATGATATAATTTATTTAGAGAAGGAATGATTGTTCAACTTGGATAGGCATAAGGAGAATCTATATTAGGAAACATCCTAGGTTACTGAAGAAGAGAAGCTATTTGAGTTGAGTGTTGAAAAAAAAATGTAGGAGTAAAGCAGGTAAATGAGGACAGAAGGGTATTCCAGGCAGAGAAACGACATAGTTAAAGTTATGATTTCAAGAAACAGTGTGACACATAACTCTAAGTAGTTTGAAAACATTAGCATATAAAATGCAAAGTGGAAGGAGCTGTTGATTTAGGCAGGGGCCACCACTTGGGAAGCAGTGAACATTACTAAAACCTGGGGTGATAGGTAGCCACCCTAGACGTTCATAATGTCTAACAACTGTGTGTCTTCTATGCTATCAACATAACCATTCATGCTACAGTGGAATTGAAGGTATCTGTAGCTCCTACTTTCTTTGTAGCTCTTTCCAGAATTCTCTCGGGAACACTCGAGTACTTTTATGGGAGACCTGGCCCATATATATACATTGCGGTAGCGCTCTTTCCAGGTCCTGAAGCACATATGATCAATATGATGCCATAAGGTATAGATGAAAAGGTGAGAGTTCTTGCCTCTTAAAGCCTCTATTTCCCTCATGAGGACATTACATTTGTATAGGTGAAATCCTTTGCTTGGCCTCAGGTAGTGCTGTTTCATGAAATCCTTCCAGGTGAGGTTCTGGCCATGTGTAAGTAGCCCACATAGGGAGATCAGGACCACAAGAGAGCCCAGGACCTTTAGAGAGGATGCCATCTCCCTCACCAGAGACACCTGCAGATTCACAAGGAAGAGAGAGGAAAACATTAGCTGGGCCCTCCCCTGAAAGCTCAACTCTTGAAATCCATTTCCCTGCCAGTACAGGCCCTTGATCCAATTTCACTATTTGGCTCCCAGACTAAAAGATAAAAAGTCTCATTAGATAATAAAATTTATAAGAACTGAAAATATGCCATAGCCTGAGTAAGCCAAGAACAAAATTGAAAAAAACAAAAAAATTTTAAAAAAAGAAGAAAAAATTTATTTGAGAATTCCAAACATCTGTCTGCCCTCTCTCCCACCCAACTAAAGAACCAATTGCCCTCTGGCTGGCTCCTTTTTACCATCCAGATCAACTATCAGGAGAGCACGTGTCCAAAAGACAATGGTATTTTAAGCTTTATATCTGTGAGGTGGAACGTGATGCCACCTTTTAAGGGAATGTAGAAGATGAGTAAATATTTGGGAGATATTTTCTAGATAGGAATATTTTGTTTTCCTGAAATCATATCCCAGTTTGCAGTTATACTGATTCTATATATAATCATGCTTCTCCATCTTAACTTCCTTATAACACTTCCCCAAAGCATGTGTGAAACACATTATCACTTCCAACTACCCACATCCCTTCTTAGGGCCCATTTCCCTAATTATCACCACTGTAAATTATCTTGATTTGTCTTAGCTGGTTTTTGAGCATGCCATCATAAAGGATCTCCAGTTTTGAAATATTGCTCCAACCAGTCAAGCACTAAGATTGAAACACTGCCCTCACAGGATCTACTCTGGTCAAAGCATAAGGTGTAGAGTTGTTTGAAAAGGCTCCCCTTTAAATCAGCCCCTCTGTTCTTATCTACCATGTGGAGGGTACCTGGTCCAACTGACCCTCTGACCTGATTCTCAACTCTCTGAGCATCAGGATCCTCACATGGCCTAATAATAGCTCCCTCACAGACCTGTGAGAATGAGATGCATGCATGTGAGAGCACCTCTGAAGGCATCAAATGCTGCATTAGGCACAGGACCAGGGTAAGCACTTTCTCATTTGTGGAACTCTGTGCCTGGCCACAAAGGCCTAAACAGAATGAGGAGACCAGGCTTCAAGCTGCTCCACTGCATTATGCATGGAAAGACTGAGGGCAAAGGGACTATATCAGTGATACTAATGCTGAGTTGAATTCAGGCCTTGCTTCCTACGAGTTTGATCACTATTCATTCCTAAGTCTACCATCTGCAAATTCAATCAAGATCCTGATGCCTTCCAGTGTTGCTGGGTCTTTCCCCCAAGCGTCAGCAGCATCAGCCCTTCTAACTCACCTTAATTAAACTCAGGAGTCACGTCACAAGTTGTAACTGGGGTCAGTATTTAGACCAGAAGAGACGAGCATCTGTATCCTTTCCCCCTTTGTAGAGCCCAAAAGGTCTGTAGCAGTGGAAAAAAGGAGTAGCAGTAGAAGAGCCAGAGTTCCAGCTGATTGTGGTGGTAGTAGTGGCAGTGGTAGGGGAGAGGGCAGACTAGTTACATGAACCTATTCCCATATCTTCTCATGTAGAACACTTGGGTTCACTCTGAGAATAGCCCCAAGCAACGATATCGTGCATCAAAGACTGACTCTTGGCAAAAAAGTATTTGGAAGGCTTAAGGAGAGGTGACCCTGGAGAGGGATTAACTGGAGATATCAGGAGAAAACTAGGGATCTGGCTCCCAGACTCATTTCCTGGCAAAATTCTGGGAAAAGTCTCTGATGAATAAGCTATGGTCTATGGGATCTTTAAGGAGAGAAATTGGCTCTGAAGTTGTGAACTGTGGGACCCTCATTGAGGGCTGAAAGAATGTCTTGTCAGGGTTCAATTTAAGTGAGATCTTTGAGTGTGTTTTCCACCAACACCCTCAAAAGCTGCTCCAAGTTAAGCTGCCATGGAGTTTTCTAAGGTATCATATTTTATAGTACATTTTAAAACCTCACTGGGTAACTTTAAGAATTATAAGAAGCAATGCATGTGAAAGTATTTTTTAAACAATACCGTGTTATGCTGATAACAATTATTTTTAAGATTGTTATTGGATTGTTCTACCCCAGTCATTTCTAATAGAAATTAGTTAATCCAGTATTTCTCAAACAAATGTGATATTCCACTTTTAATATGGAAAAAGATGTTTTGAGAACCTCAAGCATACATCCACAAACCCTACTATGAGCTTTGTCAAAATTCTTAAGGCCTCCCTGATATAAAGTGAATTAGGAAACAACCTAAACTAAACTGTAGGAGCAGTATCCCTTTGTATCTGCAGAAATTAACAACTGCTAAAGCAGTTAAGGAGGTAAGAAAACCATAGTTTCTGAAAACTACTTGTTGGTTCTAACCTCCTACAGCTCTAATTTTTTTAATAGCAGAAGCTGCTTGGGTTGTGGTTACTATTTTGAATTTTTAGAGAGATATTATCCCTTGAATATAAATTTAAAATCATTTGCTAATTGTATTCTTTCTTTAAAATTTTTCTTGAATTTTAGCTCCTTCTTATTAATTCCCTGATATGTCCTGTTAACCACTATCTTATTTTTCAATTTTTTTTGTATAACTATTCCTCAAAACCATAATAATGAAGTATTTTAAATATTAATATTGATTTTCAAGGACCAAGCTAAGAATAAGCTCTACCGGTCAATATACAGACATTTGGCCCATTTACAGTTTTACTTCCAGACTTTACAATCACTGTCTACTACTTACCATCGTCAGTCCAGGTGTTGTGAGATGCTCATTTATAAAGGTGATACATGAACCATTCATGCCAAATCCCTCTTGTGACCAATGGGACACATTTCTCAGGCAGTTGATCCTGAGTTATGTTATTGACTTTGGCCTTGAACAGAACTTCATGAAGAAACATTAAATAAAGGGTTGTGGTGTTGGTGTGTGTATGTGGATGAGGCAGAGACAACCTCTTACTCTATTTAAGAGGTTAGCTTTATTTTGTCTTGAGCCTTCCAAAGTGACATTCTTTGATGAAAGAAGGAAGGAAGGAAGGAAGGAAGGAAGGACCTGTGAGATAGTACCATGATGTGGCAGAAAGCACTTTGGCTTTGCAGTCAAGAGACTTAACTTTGCCACTAACTGTATAACCTCAGACAGGTGAATCTGTCTCTATGGACCTCAAGCTATTCTCCTGCAAACACTTACTTAGAACTTACTATGTGGCAGGTTTTTTTGGGGGCATTTTACCTATTCATATTAATGCATTTAATCTTCACAACAATGCTATAAGGTAGGTACTATTATTATCCCCTTTTTTCTAGAAGAAGCAAGAACAGAGAAGTTAAGTAACTGGCCCCAAATCCAAAAGCTCATGAAAGCCACACAGCCTGGATTTGAATCCAGACAATCCAGCTCTAAAATCTATGTTCTTTACCACAACACTACCAGAACAGAGAAGGGTTGAAGTCAATCCAGTTCTAAAATCATATGGGGTAGAGGGTGGACTGGAGTGGTTTGGTGAGATATATTGTGGATAAAGAAATCTGGCACGGGCAGGGTAGCTGTATAAGGATTCAAAGATTATATTAGCAGTCAGAAGAAACCAACTTTGGGCATAGTTGTTTCTTGTAAGCTATAGTGGGTATGCAGGGTAAGCAACTCTGCAAGGTGTCTCTGGTGTCTTTGATGGTGCAACAGGTAGTTGAGATGCTCAGAAAGCGTTAGCCAGATGGGAGGAGATGATGGTATTTGATAAGGAATGGGCTGCTGGAATGAAGAGTGTAAGTGAGAGTGTTGAGGCTTATATATGAGATGGAAATAGCCAAGGTCTCTGACTAGAATATAAAAAGAGGTTGGTAGACAAATTAGGAGAAAAAAATGTCTTAGGAAGATTGTGTCATGACCAGGAGCCTCAGACTCATTCAGGAAATTAAGAGAGATGTGGCTATGAATAAGAGAGAGCTTGTTTTCATGGGAAAAGAGATTGCAATGCAGTAGAGGAAGGCGGCAATCTGAGCAGCAGCCAAAGGTGGGATTACTTTGAGGTTGTGCTGAAGGAAGACTTTGAGGGCAAGGAAGGTCGTGGGAGGGCTGAAATCTTTCTATGTTCTACTTAAGCAATGGTTCTAGTTCTAAGAGCATTTATACCTTTTTCCATGCTGTACAATGGTAACCTATTGGTGAGATTGGTTTTTTTTTTTTTTTTTTGGTACTTGGTGATTTCTTCCAATCTCAAGATCAGTTCTTGGGCTTGTTAAAATCCTTTTTCTGTAGTGTGTGGAGCAGACTCCTTGCTGTCCTCCAAAATCGATTCTTTGTCTTCCACAGTAATAGAATTGTAGCTGACTATGTTGGTTTCCAGCCAGACTACATTTTTCAGCGTCCTTAGGAATTAGGTGTAATCAGGTGACTGCATTCCTATCAATAGAATAGGATGAAAAGTGACGTATCTGGTCCATAAGACTTCACATGTGCCCCCTCCACTCTCTTCCCTTCCCATTGCTAGAATTTGGACAGGATAACTACCCAGGTTTCTTCATGCAGACAATGATAATGTATCAGGAGGTCTTAACGTGAGATCCATGGGCCTCCAAGGGCTCCATGGAAGAATTCAGAAGAGCTGAGATCTGGTATGGGGGGCAGGGAAATTATATCTTTTTTCGCTGGCCTCCAACTGAAATTTAGCAATTTCTTCACTTATAAATTTAGAAAAGAAACCATGGCAGTATTAAAAGTACTTATTATTTGGTCACAAATTGAAATCACAGATATTTTTATATCACTTTACACTTGTTACAGATACCTCAGAATATCATTTTACATGATCACTACTTCAAAATTATAGTGGTAATTAGGCTTACATTTACAACTTATTGAATGTATTAATAAACACATATATTACTATATCACAAAATTTTAAATGTTTATCATTTGATTTTCTTGGTAATCCAGTATACTTTATTTTATGCATTTAATAATGCATAGGCTTCACCAGAATGCCAAAGAGATACATGGCATAAAAATGCTTAAGCCTCACCCCTAGGGGATGGCAGAATAACATAATGTATAGGCTCTGGATCCCTGAATAACTTGCACCACTCACCTAGGGATTCTTAAGTGAGAGGGAAATAAATTTCCTGTTCTTAAACTACTATACTGTTTCCACTGCTTAGCCTTAGCCTAAATAATACATAGGAACATTTTTATTGCCTTGATAGTTATGATAAATGTTATCTTTTATTATTAATAATGTGAAATTTAACTCTGCCTTAACTATTTTAAAGAGAGAGAAGTGTGATGTAAATATTGCAAAAACAACAACAAATTAAAAGACAATGCACTAGTTGTTTTCATTAGGCTTTGAATGAATTTCTGAACACACAGTAAAGCCACATTCAGAGAGGAATACATTTATACCCTCATGATTCTCCAGCCCCCAAGTTTATATCTAGCTCTCTCTTTGTCAATGCAGTCCAATGCTTAGGAGGAAGTTAAGAAAAGGACATGACCACAAACTTCTTCTCTAAATTTCATATTATTTAGAAGGGCCCAGAATGACTGGAGGTAATCAAAATACTGCCTGCATATCAGACTTAATTAAAAAGATCTAAGAACACAAATATTTCGGTTATGCAATCTGTGTTATGGTAGGAATGATGGGGAACAACAAGCTCACCAAAATGGATCAGGTACATTAAATACATTTGTACCTGACTGATCAGCAGTTATGCAGTAGAACTTGAAAAATCCCATGAAAATGTTCAAATGCCAATTTCAATTCAATCAAGAAACTACATACAAGTCTTGGCTACATTACAATTAAAACTAAGAACGTAAAACCAAAGAATGGAAGGGAAAACAGGGTCCAGGACATAATTGATAGATAGAAAGTTAGTAGAATATGGGCAGAAGGCATAGAGACAGGACTAGAAGATAAATTCTATCACAAGGGAGATTATGTGCTTATCACCAATTGCTTCCTTGGGTTACTGTGTAGATTGAATTATGTACCTCAACAAGGACATGTTCTTAATCTTAATACACATTCTTCTGGTGTGAGCCCATTTACAAATAGGGCCTTTTGAAGATGCTATCTTTATTTAAAGTGTGACCCAAATGAATCAGGATGCGGTCTTAACTCCATATTACTGGAGGCCTTAGGAAGAGAGGAAACTAGAAGCCAGAAGTTAGAGAAGGCCACAGGAAGAAGCCAGAAGTCAGAGGAAACTGGAGGAGAAAGACAGAAGGGAGCCAAAGACATCACCATGTGACAGGAGGCAGAGATGAAGACAACAAGCCCCAAGGATGGCAGCAAGCCAGCACCAGAATGCTATAGTCTTCAGGGAGAAAGGCTAGCTTTGCCAACACCTTGATTTTGGTCTTCTAGCATTCAAAACAGTAAGACAATAAATTCCTGATGTTTAGTCAACCAGTGTACAGCATTTGTCATAGCAGCCTGGAAAACCAAGAGAGTTACCAACTCCTGTGACTATCTGGATGGTGTCAAAGAGAGAATTCCCTTCCCATCCTCCCCCCCTACCCTCCATACATAGATACACACAAACACAAAGAGACACACACATTCAAACACACATTCACACACACACACCCTTCCCTCCTTCAGCAGGCAGGGTGTTAAACAGCTCCGTTAACCAACTGGTTACTAAATATACAAAGGAAGATCTGGGGATGGGAGAGGTATGAGGCTTCCTTCAGAGGAATCATTCCCTCTGTAGTAAATTAGACAAAAGATTGTGTCACAGACTTCCAAGAAGATGGAGGATAAGAGAGGCAGAGGGATCACTTCTTTCCCAGAAAAAGAAGCTAGGGTACTGGCAACAACTGTCTGGAGGGATGCTCTGGGGCTCAGGACACCAGGGGAAGGCAAGACACCACCCAGAAGAGAGAGGGGCAAAGGAAAGGAGTCTCAGTTGGCTGAAAACTCCTTTGAGTAAAGCTGCTAAAGCAGCAGCAGGTGCCCATCCTCTCACCTTCAGAGCAAACAGCAGTCTGCAGAGATGGACTAACATATGAGATGGAAAGTCTCCATATGCTGTCTGCAGGAGATTCACCTTAGACCCAAGGATGCTGTGGACTACAGTGGCTGCAGACTGAAGTGGTTTCAAGAAAGGGGAGAGGGAGGCACACAGCCTACAGCAAATTCAGATTTTGGCCAGCAAACTTGGTCTGCTGCATTGGAGGGGTCCCACACTTCCCAGCCAGGTGAAGCTGTGACATTGTGTGCACTGATAGTAGGAAGCTAAAGATAATTTGACTTCTCAAACACCCTCCCTATTGCCCTAGGCTAATTGTTGAGGAGGCAAAGGGAGGGAGGGTGCAGCAGCCAAGGGAGGAGTTCTGAGAAAGTTTGTTTGTGAGGCTTGGCCTGCCCTAAGGGCATTGCTTCTGCACTGCCTGCCCACCTATCCAGTTGCATTGAAGGCATTCCCCTAGCACCTGGGGTCTGAGCTGAGAGATCTGCCAGAGAGAACAGTGGTAGCACACAGATACCTAACAGTAACTACTTAGGCAGGAGAGAGAAACTGAACATCAGAGTAAACCCAGCATCAGTATCAGATGCCTAGACATCAGCAAAAGATCACAAGTCAAACTAAGAAAAAGGGAGATACAACTCAGGCAAAGGAAAAAATAAAAACTCCAGACGAGACACAGGACTTGAAACAGCTAATTAATGAAGTTGATGCAAATCTCCTAATTCAAGTCATGGAGTTGAAGGACAACATGGCTAAAGAAAGAAAAGACATTAAGAAGACACTGGGTGAGCACAAAGAAAAATCTGAAATATTGGATATAAAAATAACAGAGCTTATGTGAATGAAAGACACAATAAGTGAGATTAAAAATACATTAGAGGCACACAACAGCAGATATGAAAGCATGGAAGAAAGAGTCAGTGACATAGAGGAAAGAACAACTGAAACTGAAAAAGAGAGAAGAACAGAGAGAGAACAGAATGGAAAAAATTGAGCAGGGGCTCAGGGAGTTGAATGATAACACAAAGCACACCAACCTACATGTTATGGGAGTTACAGAAGGAGACAAAAAGGTAAAAGGGGCAGAAAGAGTATTTGAGGAAATAATGGTGAAAAATTCCCAGTTCTCATGAAAGACATGACTATACATGTCCAGGAAGCATAGTGTACTCCAATTAGAATAAATTCAAATAGACCTACCCCAAGACATATAATATTCAGAACGTCAAATGCCAAAGATAAATAGAAAATTCTGAAAGCAGCAAGGGAAAAGCACAACATCACATACAAGGTACATCCAATAAGACTTAATGAAGATTTCTCTCAGAAACCATGGAGCCAAGAAGGCAATGATATGATATAATTAAGGTACTAAAAAAGAAAAACTACCAGCCAAGAATTCTTTACCTGGCAAAACTGTCCTTCAAATATGATGGTGAGTTTAAAGTATTCACAGATGAATAGAAACTAAGAGAGTTTGTAAACAAGAATCCAACTCTGCAGGAAACACTAATGAGAGTTCTGCAGCCAGAAAAGAGAAGAGAGAGAGGCTTGAAGGAGAGTGTAGAAGTGAAGACTGTCAGAAAGGGTAACCAAAAAGGTAAAAAGCTGGACAAAAATAAGATATGACATATGAAAACCAAAGGATAAAATGGTTGAAGTAATGCCTTTATAGTAATAACATTGAATGTTAATGGGTTAAACTCTCCAATCAAAAGACATAGGCTGACAGAATGGGTAAGAAAACATGAGCCATCCATATGCTGTCTGCAGAAGACTCACCTTGGACTGAGGATGCAAATAGAAAGATTGGAAAAAGATATTTCGTGCAAATAGTAACCAAAAGAGAGCAGAGGTCACTATACTGGTGTCAGACAAAACAGACTTTAACTGCAAAAAAGTGATAAGAGATGCAGAAGGCCATTATATATGAATAAAAGGGACAATCCACCAGGAAGGAGTAACAATTATAAATATCTATGCACCTAACCAGGGTGCCCCAAAATACATGAGGCAAATGCACAAAATTGAAAGGAGAAATAGACATCTCTACAATAATAGTTGGAGACTTCAATATGCCACTCACATCAATAGATAGAAAAACTAGATAGACAATCAACAAGGAAACAGAGACCTTGAACAATATGATAAATGAGCTGGAACTTATAGATGTATACAGAACATTGCACCCCAAAGCAGCAGGTTATACATTCTCCTCAAGTGCTCATGGATCTTTCTCCAGGACAGACTACATGTTGGGCCACAACACAGCTCTCAATAAATTTAAGAAGATTGGAATTATACAAAACACATTCTCTGATCATAATGGAATGAACCTAGAAGTCAATAATAGGTTCAAAAGGGGAATTTTGCAAATATATGGAGGCTAAACAACATACTCCTAAAGAATCAGTGGATCAAAGAAGAAATTGCAAGAAAAATTTGTAGATATCTTGAGATGAATGAAAACGAGAGCGCAGCTTATCAAAACTTGTGGGATACAGAGAAGGCAGTGCCTAGAGAGAAATTTATAGTCCTAAATACCTATATTTAAAAAATAAGAAAGAGCTAAAATCAAAGATCTAACTGAACAAGAAAAACTAGAAAGAGACAGCAAACCAAACCCAAAGCAAGCAGAAAGAAATAAATAAAGATTAGAGCAGAAATAAATGAAATTGAGAACAAAAAAAAAACAATAGAGAAAATCAACAAAACCAAAAGCTGGTTCTTTGAGAAAATCAATAAAATCGACAGGGAGCAGAGGTGGCTCAAGCCATTGGGCGCCTCCCTCTCACATGGAAGGTCCTGGGTTCACCTCTTGGTGCTTTCTAAAAAGAAGACAAGCAAACGGCGGGAGGGGGGGTGATAAATAAATAACATAAATCTTTAAAAATAAAATAAACTTGACAAACCCTTAGCAAGACTAACAAAGAAAAAAAGAGAAAAGATGCAAATAAATAGCATCAGGAATGAAAGGGGGTACATTATGAATGACCCCACAGAAATAAAAAGGATCATAAGGGAATCATGAGAAATTGTATGCCAACAAATTAGATGACCTAGATGAAATGGACAAATTCCTAGAAATGCACAAAAAACCTGCATTGACTCTACAAGAAATATGGGAACTCAACATACCAATCACAGTTAAAGAGATTGAATCAGTCACCAAAAATCTCACAACAAAGAAAAGTCCAGGACTAGATGGCTTCACCGGTGAATTCTACCAAATATTTTGAGAAGAATTAATACCAATCCTGTTTAAACTTTTCAAAAAAAATTGAAGGAAGAGGAATAAGAGGGAAAATTACCCAACACATCTTATGAAACCAACATCACCCTAATACCAAAGCCAGGTAAAGATACTACAGGAAAAGAAAATTACAGACAAATCTCTCTAGTGAACATAGATGCAAAATTTTTCAACAAATTACTTGCAAATAGAATACAACAGCATATCAAAAGAATTATACACCACAACCAAGTGGGATTTATTCCTAGCATGCAAGGATGGTTCAACATAAAATCAATTAACATAATACATAACATTAACTAATCAAAGGGGATAAAAAACACATGATCATCCCAATTGATGCAGAAAAGGCATTTGGCAAAATCCAGCATCCTTCCTTGATAAAAACACTTCAAAAGGTAGGTATAGAAGGAAAGTTCCTCAACATAATAAAGGGCATATATGAAAATCCCACAGCCATCATACTCAATGGGGAGAAGTTGAAAACTTCCCCTCTAAAATAGGAACAAGACAAGGATGCCCATTGTCCCCACTGCTGTTCAGCATTGTGTTGAAATTCTAGCTAGAGCAATTAGGCAAGGAAAAGAAATAAAAGGCATCCAAATTGGAAAAGAGGAAGTAAAGCTCTCACTATTCACAGATGACATGATTCTATATCTAGAAAATCCTGAAATACCCACAACAAAGCTATTAGAGCTAAAAAATGAGTTCAACAAAGTGGCAGGATACAAGATCAACACACCAAAATCAGTAGCCTTTCTATACATTAGTAATGAGCAAGCTGAGGAGGAAATCAAGAAAAAAATTCCATTTACAATAGCAATAAAGACTCAAATATCTAGGAATTAATTTAATCAGGAACTAAGGGATCTGTATTCAGAAAACTACAAAAAACTGCTAAATGAAATCTAAAAAGACCTAAACAAATGGTAGACATTCTGTGTTCATGGACTGGAAGTCTAAGCATTGTAAAGATGTTAATTCTACCCAAATTGACTTATAGATTTAATTCAATACCAATCAAAGTTCCAATAGCCTATTTTTCAGAAATAGAAAAGTCAATTACCAAATTTATTTGGTAGAAAAAGGTCCCAAATAGCCAAAAACATCCTAAAAAAGAAGAGTGAAGTCATGCTTTCTGACCTTGAGATATATTCTAAAGTTACAGTGGTCAAAACAGCATGAAGATAGACACATTAATGAATAGAATCAAATTGAGAGTTCAGAAATAGACACTCACCTCTATGGTCTACTGACTTTTGATAAGCCTACCAAGTCCAATTTTCTGGGACAGAATAGTCTCTTCAATAAATGGTGCTGGGAGAACTGGGTATCCATAATCAAAAGAATGAAAGAGGAACCCTATCTCACTCCCTATGCATGAATCAACTCAAAACAGACCAAAGGCCTAAACAGAAAAGCCAGGACCATAAAACTTCTAGAAGATAACGTAGGGAAACATCTACAAGATCTTGTAGTAGATGGAGATCTCTTAAACCTTACATCCAAAGCATGAGCAACAAAAGAAAAAATAGATAAATGGGACCTCACAAAATTAAACACTTCTGCACTACAAAGGACTTTGTGAAGAGGGTAAAATGGCAGCCTACTCAATGGGAGAAAATATTTGGAAATCACACATCCAACAAGGGTCTAATATCCATGATATATAGAGATTCTACAACTCAACAATAAAAAAACAAATGACCTGATTAAAAATGGATGAAAGACCTGAATAGGCATTTTTCTAAAAAATAAATACACATGATGAAAAAACACATGGAAAAATGTTCAACTTTACTGGCTATTAGGGAAATGCAAATCAAAGATTCAATGAGCTATCCTTTCACACCTATTAGAATGGCCATTATTAACAAAACAGTAAACTACGAGTATTGGAGAGGATGTGTAGAGATAGGAATGCTTATTCACCATTGGTGGGAATATAGAATGGTATAGCCAGTGTGGAAGTCTGTTTGGTGGTTCCTAAGGAAGTTAGATATAGATCTATCAAGTCACCTGGCAATACCGCTATTAGGTATATACCCAGAAGAACTGAGAGCAGTGACACAAATAGATATCTGCACACTAATATTCATAGCGATATTATTCACAATTGCCAAAAGATGGAAACAACCCAGGTGTCCATCAACTGGCAAATGGATAGGCAAACTCTGGTGTATACACACAATGGAATGTTGTTCAGCTGTATGAAGAAATGAAGTCATGAAGCATATGACAATGTGGATGAACCTGGAGATCATTATGTTGAGTGAGGCAAGCCGGACACAAAAGGGCAAATATTGTATGATTTCACTATTATGAACTAAATATAATGAGCAAATTCATGGAGTTAATAGCTAGAATATGTCACCAGAAAAAGAATGTGGTTATGGAATGGAAAGCTGAGGTTTAATCTGTGCAGAATTAGTAAAAAGCTGTTTGTAAATGTTTGGAAATGAGTAGAAAAGGTGAAAGCACATCATAGGATTTGTAACTAGTAGCACTAACATATGGGTATGATAGAGATTTGGGTTTTTTTGTTTGTTTGTTTGTTTGTTTGTTTTGAGTAATGAAAATGGTTAATAGTGATTGAAGTAACAAATATGCAACTCGGTGATTATAATAAATGCCATTGATTGTATACTTTAGATAAATTATATAGTTTATGAACAAAAAATAATAGGGTGGTGTAGCAGTTTGAGATTATTTATGAATTCCAAAAAGAAAGATTATGTTTGTAAATCAATCTATTCCTCTGGATGTCATACCCTTTGATTGTATTAAATTTAATTGAAGGAGGAGATAAGAGGAGGGCTGATCAGGACTACTGATGCTTAATGTATGTAGAAGTTTTAATTAACTTGACTGTAAAAGTGTGGAAATGGATAGAGTTGATGGTAACACATTATAGTGAGTAGCAGCTGGTTTATAAATGGAATTGTGGCTGAAAAGTCACTGTAAATGTCAATTGAAAGAAAGCTAAAGAATAATCTAGGAACTGAATAACACAGTGAACCCAGAGGTAGATGAGAATTGTGGTTGATGGTAAAGATGCAAGAGTGTCCTGTGAGCTAGTGAAGATGTATGTCACTATTGCAGGGTGGTGGGAATGTGGAGAAGCATGGGAAAAATACTATTGGTATGACCTATGGGCTGTGGCTAACAGCAATACTGTAACATTCTTGCATCAATGCCAAAGATGTACTGTGTTGTTAATGGGGGGTATGGAAAAAGTGTGCCAAATGTATGCTATGGACCATGATTGGTGGTAATAGTCTGATGATATTACTTCATAAATCTGTAGCAAATGTTCCACCACGGTGTGGTATGTTGGTGAAGAAGTGTTGTATGGGAATTCTACATGTGTGCATGATTGTTTTGTAAGTTCGCAACTTCTGTAAAAAAATGTATTAAAAAAATAATAATAGTAGGGTGGACTGAGGGGAAATATACCAAAGGTAAGATAAAGACTATAGTTAGTAGCAATATTTTGATGATATCCTTTCATAATTTGTAACAAATGTTTCACAACAATGCAAAGTATTGGTGGTGGGGTGACGTGTGGGAACCCTTTATGATGTTATGCATGTTTGTGTTATAAGTTCACAACTTTTACTATACACTTTGTAACCGTTGGGGAATTTGATTTAATTATGAATTCCAAAAATATAATTGGATTATGCCTGTAATCTGATCTGTTAATCTGGGCATGATTGAATTATGATTAGGGCGTTGACTGGGCCATGTCAGTCAGTAGGGCGTTGAGCCCCACCCCCTGGTGGGTGGG
>JAQZBX010020486.1:0-32967 GCA_029593785.1 Cabassous unicinctus
TGCCCTCACAAGGAGGCCTCGGGACACGAACCCGGGCCTCCCATATGGTAAACGGGGGCTCTATCCACTGAGCCACACCCGCTTCCCTAAAAGTCCCATTTTTATATGTGACTGAGTTCTTATGTTGACTCAATCTCTGAAATGTTGGGTCATAAGTAGATTTTGTAATCATAAATATCCTGGGAAGAGATTACAGCCAGTGCTTGATTCTCTGGGGAACTCCAAGACAGTTGGAGCATGGATAACTGGTACCTGCAAAACAAAATCTCAAACTTTATTTTAGCCAAAAGTTTGAACCTTTTCCCCTGGTGAACTTTGGGCCAAAGCTATTGGCAACAGTGAAATAGTTGGCGATTGCTAATGGTCATGAACCCAAAGGCTTGTGAACACAACTGTTGGAGCAATGGGAATTTAGGTATGTGGGAGAGGATTTAAGGCCTGGCCTCCCGAGAGGGAAGTGAGGCATTTGCCCAGGAGTCAGGTGGGATTACAGGGCAGCAGAGGGGGCCAGGAATGTTTGTAAGACCAAGAAACTCAGCTTTATAAACTCACAGCAGGGAAAATCCTGTGACGGTAATTAAAATCAGAGGAGTGACCCAATATTCTGGGTGCACAGAATATTATGTGGGGAATTCTCAGAAATGGTTATTCACTTAGTACTTATTAAGTGCCTACAGTGTGCAAAAGCTCAATGCATGAGGCTGGAATCTGGAGTTTTGTGTGACCTTGAGTCTGCTTTTATTCCCCTCGAGAGAGTCCACCAGCCAAATCTTGTTGTTAGGGAGAGAAAAGTGCTCTATTTGTCATTTCTGAACTGAAATGCTTCCATCAACCTTGAATTACAGGAAAAGTCTTCTATACTTAGCTATTGTTTGCATCATCATCATCATCATCATCATCATCATCATTATTCTAGGCCCTTGAAAGAGAGCTGAGAATGCTTCTTTTAATGCCAACTGTGATTTGCATGTTTGTAGAAGGTTTGAAGTTTCCGAAATTAAATGTCGGCGTGTAAAATTTTCTTGAAGCAAGAAAGTATGATTGCATCAAACTTTCAAAGTACAATCAAAGTCTAAAGGAAATATAATTATTATTGTCGGTTTATCACCTCAAACATGTTGTTGTAAATGTCATTATATCAGATGAGTTTGGTAACAGGTTTTCCATTTTGCACTTTATTTGACAAGGTGATTCATTGTTTAGTGCAGTTTAAGATGTCAGTCCTTCTGGAAGGAATTGAGCTGAGCTGATGTGCATAAGAACATTCTTCCATCAAAGTATATGATTAAAGAAGGGTTAGACTCCTGAAATACTGTTTCCAAACTTGCTTTGAATAAGAGTGGTTTCTTTGTCGAGATATAATTTATCACAGTTTGCTACATCTGGGAAAGTGTATAGACCATACATGCTATCTAGGGTGCTTTGTACAGCTGTAAACCCACGCAAGATAATCCTATCTTAGATACTTTTGTCTGTATCTTTGAAACATCTACTCACTGAAATTGTGGGGGTTTTCTGTTTGTTTGTTTTCAAATGAAACAGCTTACAATGAACCAGGGTAATAAATCTGTTTGGCCCAAGCTTACTGCTTGTAGGATATTGGATTACCATTTGTCGGTCATTCGATATTAGACACTTCACAACAGAGCATCCAGCTTTTGAGCACCAAAAGGGAGCCAAAGCCGTTTTGTTGTTGTTCATGTCATTTTGATAATGCCACAACATTCCTCCCCCCTTTTTTTTTTTTGCTTTTTAACTTCCCATATCAAAATTTTAAAAAGATCATAGCTCTTCATAGTAAAAGACACCATTTTTATGTATGTACTTATGAAGTGCCAGGAACAGGGCTAATTAATCCATTATGTCTCATACTCAAAGCCATCTTGCAAACTATTAGCATCCCCCCCATACAAATGAGAGATCTGAGGCTCTGAATGGATGAGTCATTTGCCTAAAGTCACATAAACAGCAAGTGGCAGAGCTGGGGTTCAGCCTGAAGCTCGGTGACTCCAAAGCCTAGAGCTCTTTTCTTTACTGAGGTTGGTATGCGTGTCCAGAAAACACCAAGCTTACTCCTCTCCCCGTTTTTTAAGCAGCGTGGCCCATAGGTTTTATGGCTTGCCTAAGCAACACCTGTGCTTATATTTCTTTTAAAATTCTGCTTGATAGTTGCTAGTGTCTTGTTTTAGGTGCAATTGTACACATCAAATAGAAACTGTAAGACAGAAATTTCTTCTTTCATTTCCCCAGATTGAAATATATGTTGATTTGAATAAAGGTCAAAATGTTCCAGGCCTTTTATAGAGAAATTAGATGTAAAGGAACTCCCAAATATCTTCCAAATTACATTATTTAAAATTAACCAGGTGGAGGGTGTCATATAATAAAATTCTTTGTTTAAATTTATTTGAACAGTCTTTTTATGAGATGCAATGACAAACAATTGAGAATGTAAAATAATTGTGACATATTTATACAGTTGCTATTAAAAAATGACAGATATGTGATAGCTGAATAATAGCCTTTTCTATGATGAAAGCAGAGGAAGAGTTGATGCCTACACAGGCTCGTAGCTGAAATATTTTCAAGGCTGCTCCCTTTTCCTTGAAGGTAGGGAAGTATTATGGGAAGTCCAGGATAATTTGGAGGACTCTCATCCTGTCTTGGCTCTGCTGCTTAGAGTTAGAGCCAAGATCTCAAATTTTGGATGTACTAGAAAACTCAGGTATGCCAATATAAGGGAGGGGTACTGGTGACTTCCTGTTTGTTACTCCACTGGGAGCTTTGAAACCAGAGGTTTATATGTGTGTTTGGGCACAGGTTCCTTGGCTTATGTTTCTATGAAGAAAGCCATCTCTGGGTAAGATGGCTTATTTTCATTTAAACTTTGTAAATATGTACCGGTATGAACATATCTACCTACACACACCTTTATATACAGCAAACACACACCTCATGGCTTTAAATTCAGTAATAGAGTTAAAATGGACATCATACATTCGATAAACAACTCGTTGCTCAGTGAGCAATAGAAGACTGCAGAGAGCTAAGCAGCTAAGTACTTGGCCTCAGGTGCATATGTTCAGATCCCAGTTCTACCCCACACTATTTCTGGAAAATTGGACAAGTTATTTAACTTCCTTATCACTCATGTTTCTCATTTTAAAGTAATATCTACCTCATAGGCTTATATGAGTTCATATTTGTAAAGCACCAAGGAGAGTATTTGTAGACATAGTAAATGTAATATAACTTTTTAGTTAATAAGGTTTTTCTTAGAAGTAACATGACCATAGGAGATTAGGCGAAAATATTTTTAGAAGCATATTTTGAGAAGCATTAACTCTTTTGGAGTTGTATTTGATTCTCTTGAGTGCTAACTGATAAATTTGAAGACAGAAGTCACATTTTAAAGTAAAATGACATCTACATCAGGGTAACAACGGAAAGAACTAGAATATGTGTACAGTGTCACACCATCAGCATTCTCAACTACCGTTCTTGGCGCTAGTAAGGAGAACGAAACTGCTTGAACCCAAGACTGACCTTGAACAAGTTACCAAATGTCCCCGAGCTTCAATTTCCTCCTAGAAATGGGAATGCTAATAGAGCTAATATAGCTACCTGTGAGGTTTTGTAAGACTCAAATGAGATACCATTTGTAAAGATCTATCAAGTAAAGTCAATAATTAGCTATGCTCAATATTCATGTTGATACTTTGATTATTTGAATCCCTCTTTCACATTATTTTTTCATCCATATTTTAGGGTAAGTGTAAACAGTATCAAGAGATCATACTTATAATGGAACTATGCCTGAGAATGACAGTGGATCACAGTAAGAGGTGAACAAAGAGGTGAATAAGCCCCTACACACTAGTGGTCAAATTCTCATAGCAGGATTTATTTAAGTTTTGATTTCTGTATTTTAAAGAATGTGTGGTGAAATCACAGTGAATTTAGAGAACCAAACATGAAAATAAAATATTGAAGAAATAGGAAACTGGCCTTGGGAAAAAGGATTGAACTCATTTGAAAAAGAGAGTGATGAGTAATTTACTCAAGGCCTCTAAGGATAGTTTCTTTTCTTTTTTTTTTATATGTTGATTTCATTTTACAAGAAGATAAAGATAAGAAACTGACTGGAAATGATAGAGAAGATAGAGAAGATGTCAGATAAAGATTGCTGTATAGGAACAATGTTCCCACAGCAGGACAGGACAGTTTCCCAGCAGAGACTGTAAAATTCTAATCTCTAGAAGTCTTTAAACATAGGATAAACAAACAGTTGTGGATGTTCAGAGTAATCAGGTTTTCTGGGCATGGAAAATGGGACCTGATAACTACTTTCTAATCCAAGATTTTGAGTTTTTATATGTAGACCAGAGCACCCCAAACTTAGTTCTGCAGCAAGTCTGAGCGTGGCCTTCTTGCTGTGCTGACGTCAGAGCTTCTCAGGCCCACAGTGGCTGGCGGCGTGGGGGGAGGCAGGGCTGTAAGGCTGGCCACCGTGCCTCCTCCACTGACTCCAAAGTACAGTACAATGTCATCACTTCTTACATATGCCACGTGGTGGAAAATATAGGAAATCATTTATTTCTAGGTGTAATGTACTGGAAAAGAGCTGGCATCTAAATGCAAATGTTATCAATCGGTGGAAAGCCTTTGGAAGTTGAATACAGTCCTTAGTATAACACGTGGGAGCCAGAATAGAAATGAGATTAAGGAAACTACAGCGTTCAATATTCAGACTGTCTAGGTGTTCTTAGATTGTCCTCAGGAAAAGAGCATTGGAGGACTACAACTAGAACAGTGAAGTTGCTTGGCCAGTGTGACATGATCTGTGTCTTCATGACAAGTGCTGATGATGGAGCCCATCCATTTTCAACAATCCATACTTTGAACATCTGGAATGATCTGATTCCAAATTCAGTAACAAAAAGCCAAAACAATCTTCACAAGCGAAATGACATAGGTCACATTCATCATGTTCTTTGAATTTTTGTCTCTTCCTTCTGTGTCTCCAAATTGTTTGGTTAGAAACTTTATATTTGATTGTAGCCAAAGTAGGAAATATTAATCCATTTATTCATTTACCCAGCATTCATTTTTTAAATTTATTATTTAGAAAATGCCTATATTTATATAATGACTGTTCAAAGCTTAGTTGAATCCAAAAAAAAACAACAACCTGGAAATCTAATTGAGGCTATAAGACATGCAAAAATAACTGAAATACAAGAGACTATATAAGAAGTGGCATGAGGGTAGATTGGGGAAATGGAGTTTAGAAAATTGGAGAGAGGTGGGAAATCAGTATGCAGCATATATTCCTGAAGGTAAAATATGGTCTCTCAATCATAGGAACATTTTAAGACTTGTCCTGGACTTTATTGATTTATCATTGGTCATTGAATCTATAAAGAGGCCTAAGTGTATGATCTCAACATAGATTCCAGGCTTATAATTCTCTCTCGGAGCCATTACTGCTGGACAATATGGCACAAATTAATGTGGAGAGGAAAGGCCTTCTTTTTGACTGATGAAATGACTATTTTAAATGGCACAAAACAGGGCCAGAGCCCAAGTGCCCTCCTTTTAATTTTATAACCGAACAAATTGGTTGTCTTTAGATGACCTGGCCACGGCAAGACAAACACTTCTGATGTGTTGATGACATGCCTTCTTATCTGGAACCGAAGTGTCTTTGACAAGCAATTCAATCTATTGGCCAAATTCTGTCAGGAAAAGCTGTTAAATATTAATTTTCCTAAAACCAAAATGATCAGTTTTGGCAGGCACACTTTGACATACAGATGGATAATATTAAACTAGTCTGTTCAACTGATTGTTATGTTTAGTTACTTAGAGTGACCATTTGTGATTTACCTGGTTAGCCTTTGGAATATAGTCAGTCCCCAAATTAAATATTTTACAGAAATCACGTTAAGGATCTTCTATGGCCAAGGCAGACCTTTGGTACTTCTCATCCTCAAAACCTTTTAACACAGGCCATCTCTTTTGTGTGTTATGGTGTAGAGTTTTGGTGTTTCCATCAACAACTTGTGCAGATATTGAATTGCTTTGTGATAATTGCTTTTAATCTGTCTGAAACTGCTCATTTGGCTCACTGTTGTCCAGAGGTGAAGTGATCCTCCATTAAGATAAAAATATCAGACACTTCCTTTTATTTTCACAAGGAAACATCTTTGTCGTCTACACATCCGATCTATTTTCAATCAGAATGTGGACTATATGTGAGTAGAACTAGATAGAAATCTCAATTTTGAATTGTCTGTTATTTATCTCCTGTCAAAATCCTGGCTGATGCTTAGAAGGGATTATCTAAGGCATCCAGTGATCATTTATCTTCAAGGTTCTCCAAAATGCAACCATATTATGCCCTCAGTTTTCATCTACCCTTATTAAGATATAGCTCTATGTATTCTTCTTAAAAATGGATTTAAATTATATTATCCATTATGTCATTCAATGGCCTTAGATACAGGTCCATGAAAGAAATTCCTCCCAAAGGTACAGGAGAAAGTTACTCTCTTTTATTAGACAAATGATACTCTCAATAGCCATACTTTCTTCTTTACCTTGATTACTGAGAAGCTCAGAGTGAATTTTTATGCTTAGTTTCAATAGTTTTCCTTGGTTTGGATTTTCATATAATAATTCCCTCACCATTTTTATTCCTTGGCTCTTGTCTTTTACTATTAATGTTTTCCCAATTAATTGTACCTGTGATTTTTATTGTAAGTTGCCTCATATCACTTTTGGAAGTTGGTTGTGTATAAATAGATGTGATAAATATGATCTCTTCTAGATAGTTTGGGTACTAGATTAGGGACTGTCTGGAGGTATGGTTTAGAAAGTGAAGTCAATATAATACCTGCAAAAGAATAATCTGTGGTATTTGTTATGTAGATTACTCTTTATTGAATCAGATTCAAGGCTAGAATGGGAATCTTTATTTTCACAGGCTCTTCAGGTGAATCTTCTGCAAACTAAAGACTGAGAACCACTGGCCTAGGATCATTTTCTAGTTGATTCATATATGTAATTATGTCTCCCAAAGTTTGGTCTTTAAGAAAAGGATACACCTTATGTTTCACCAGCATTTTCTACAGCCCAAGCAGGGCAAAAATTTCAGATAATCAAAAGGGACTTGATTAATTGAAATGTGCAAGGCAAAGAGGCAGGCACTGTAGTGACCTTGACGTGATTAAGGAATCAGGAAATTATTGCTATGAAGCATGTGAGTTCACTGGGGCCACTGAAGTGGCAGCAGGATGGCACTGATCATAGAAAGTATGTGAAAAAGATTTCAAAATGTGGGAAAGAACCACCACCAGGCCCTTTGTAATCACATTAAAAAAAAAAAAAAAAGGCAGACATTTGAGTTTGAATCTTGAGTGATTAGGAAAATATTAATGTTATTATCTAAGATAGGGGATGATACAAGAGACAGAAAACAATATGTTTGGTTTTAGAGCATGAGGTACTAAGGAAACCACCAGGTAGGAGGACAGTGGGATAAATGGACCTAGAATTCTAGAGAAAAATCAAGCTTAGAGATGAAATGTTGGCTTTTTACACCTAGAGTTGAGTTGAAATTATGGGAGTAGATGAAATAATTCAGATAAGAAGTACAGAGTGAAAAGAGAAGTCTAAGAACAAAACCGGGGGTAAATCTTCAGTGGAGAAGGAAGGAAGGAGACAGATGTGTCAAAAAGTAGGTAGGGAAAGAAGAGAATTTCAGGCTAGCGAAGTCAAAAGAAAAATGGCTTTCTAGAAAGATTTCGAAAACCAGAAGTTTCTTTGCTCTCACATAAGATTATAATTTACTGATGAGTTATGGTTGAGCAGTGTCAGTAGAGAGAAGGGAGCAGACATAAGACCACAGAAGATGAGCAAAATGGAGGGAGACAGTATGAAACTTAAGGGAATTCTGGTAGTGATGTTGGAGAGATGTGATGATACCATGATGGGGAAAGAGGGTTGAGGACACGACTGCTATGAGGCTATATGGTGCCTTCTTGAAAATTAGGAATATGTGTTCCTTCCTCTCAGTGAATTTGGCCACCATAATATTGGATGGATTTTATCCTGTTTTCTCCAGCTGGGAGTCACTGTGTAGTATGCATACAGGTGGCTCTGTAGAGAGAAAGTTTTTGAAGACAGGAAATACTTTAAGGCGTAGGAAAAGTTGCCAGTTGTTGGTGGGGATGAGGGTGGCATGGGATGTAATTAAAGAAACAGGAGATTAGAGATGACTTCTACAGAAAAATCAAAGAGAAACAGGAAAATATGGTTGAAGCTAAAATGCTTTGGAAGAAAAAGACCCATGGAAGAACAACCACTAAAGTATGCCAGGAATCATAGCAAAGCCCACATTTTTATTTCATTAAATTGAAATTTAATTTGTACTTTATAGAATTGTCCTCTCCACCAGATATGAAACAAAATGCATGGAAGGGAAGTTGCATATTTTAAATTATTTCTCAAGCAAAATGTAACGATAAAAATGTATGTTCCTACTTGAACATTAATCTCGTCCTTCATAATTAACTATTGCGTTCTACTTTCATCAGGCTCTGACCTTTAAAGTGTTCCTGTTGTGTGTGTTTTAATGCCTAACTTTTCTGGAAAATCTGTAGAGGTCATAATGAGGCATAATTATATACAGTATATAATTTTCTTTGGCCTTTTTCAAGTGCTAATTTAGCTATCATTTCTTCCTATAGAATTTTTATAAGAAATACTTTTAAAAATGAAACTTCTTCAATTTTGGCACGAATTATATGTTCAATAAGTATTTCATATAGACATGAAATTTAGCAGTATATGTATGGATGTTACATGAACACTGTACAAAAAATCCTTATTTATCTAGATGGCAAATGAGCTTTAAAAATAGCTTTTTTCCTTCACACTCTGCTTCTATGAAAAAGAAATCAATAATAACTAACATACCTCTCTAGTCCTCAGTTTCCTCATAATAAAATGGGTATTACCAAAGAATATCGTTAAGGTTTAATTTTAACTTGCGTATGTAAATTGCTTCAGAGTAACTAGCACATAGTAAACCCTTAAGTGATCATTTATTTTATTACTCAGAATTATTTAAAATAATATCCAGATTGTGTACAGTAAATGCCTGATCTCCTGTACTGACTTGTCTACTACCCTAAACACTAATAGGTAATCATGGTAGTGATGTTGAATCAGCAAAAATTAAATTTCATTAAGAAATGTTTTGGAGTTGCCACTACGTCTCATATGACTTAAATAATCAGACCCTCAGGTTAACAGAATATTGTTGTTCAATCATTGTGAGTAATCAAAATCTGTTTTATATTTTCCTTTTTTGTTTACCAAGTAAAGTATTTCATTCCTCCAAAAAATGCCTCAGCCTGTATTTTATTAGTAATTTTATTTTCAAAAAAAAAAAAAAAAGATTTTTTTACACATACAGTGTGCATGGAAAAGCATAATCATTGGGAAATTAGAAGAAAATAATCCTGAAGTTAGAACACTGATAAAAGTTATTTAGAAGAGAAGCAAATAGTATATATGTAAAAAAAAATTGTTTCCTGAAAAGTTAGGGAGTTTTCACTTTACAAAACCTTGCCATAAGCATCATTAATCATTTGAGATTGGCAGGGAGAAGAGCACTGATATGAAGACCGATTTGATTTTCACAGCATTTTAATGACAAGATAAATTTCAGCAACTTGGCTTTCTATAAAGAAAGACACTTTAAAATAAATGAAACATATTTGCAAGCAAGCAAACATGCACACACAGAGGGAATTATTTGTTTTGATTTGCTGACTTAGTGTAAGTAACTTGATCAACTAATAGAACCAGACTAATTCTATAAACCTTAGGGTATTTTTTATAAACCAGTGGCTAGGGAATATTGGGATTTAAAGATGATCTTACGCATTTTTATGTTCCTAATGCCTTCAATCATTTTAAGTCCTTGAATAAATTTTGCTGAATAATATTTGTTCTATGTCTGTAATGGCCTATTTGTTTATAGAGCTGTGATTTTTTTTTTTAAATGGCAGGTTAAGTGTAAGTTAAGGACAAAAATGTTTTCGTAATAGTAGCATTGTTTCTTATTAAATCATGTAGGCATGTGTTTTAAATGAATAAAATCTATTGTTATACATTTTGACTGTGTGGAAAAAATACCAAATTTTACATCTGGTAATACCAAATTTTCTCTGAAGGAGAAAGAGTGATACCACGTCCTATAAAGTTGATATAAAGGCAGTTCACAGGGTAGAGCCGCAAAAAGCTTTGTACACATCTGAAAACCCTTCATGTTCTCTATCTTATGCCTGGCTAGATAAAAGTGAAGTTACCTGAGTCAAATGATCAGAATCGGCCATTTCTCCAAGGTAAATTTGAGGCCAAGTTCTGTTGCATTTTATATTTCCTTCACTTTAATTTCACTTTTTTCTGAAGAACGTACCAGACAGCTTGAGTTCTTCCTGGTTGTGCCGTCCAGGGCTGTGTCCGCACCCAGTGAGGTCGGCTCTCTTGTTGCTGGGAGTCCTTTCCCAGGTTTGGGGGCTTCTCATTTCAAGCAAAAGAGTGCTGACCTCCACCTTGGCAGTTTTCAAACAGGTCACAAGGGATTTGCTAATAATGAAGTACCAACATTTAGGAATGATTTGCTATTAAAGTATGAATTAGATATGCTTCAAAATTACCCTTAGAGCAATAGGACTTCACTCAGCTGCGTTAATAGACCCTCCTTGAGTGGGAGGAAAGGGGGTGGAGTCTTCCCTACACCTGCTATCAAGGCTTGGCAAAAGCCTGGAACGTTTTCACACACGTGAACATCATAGAACTTGTGTGCCTGCAAGGGAAAAGAGACTGAGAAAAGTTGCTTTATGTAGGACCTGATTTACTTCAGAACACAAGTACAAACAAACTCTGCATAATTTCTGCTTGGGTGAGGGACCTTTAATCAAGGGTCAAAATGGTCTAAAGCCTTTGGCCAATATGCCTTTGCCAGAGAAACTTTCCTATTGCCGGCCTGGCCTGCTCACATCACCTTATTATGTTGTTAATTTACTTGGAAACACAAATACATGGCGAGTCACAAATTACGAGGCCATTGCTCTTTGGAAGGTATGTGGTTGCTTTTCAAGAAGTTGGAAGTGGCTGAAAGATTTCCTTGAGTGTCCCCTCCGTAGGCATGTGGCAATGGGAAAGGTCAGTACAGTCAAGGTGAACTGAGAAAAAAAGGAATTAGGGGCTTTTACTTTTTGAACATATATTCACTAAGAGTGTCCACCTATGGCCACAGCAAGGTCTGTGGTAATACTTACTTGCTTGGTAAATTAAGATTGTTATTTATGACAAGCATTTGGGAAATGAAGGTGTACTTTATACAATTTTGATCACAGTTTTACCTTGGTTGGGTTGAAAAATAAATTTGAAAAACTGACTCTGAAATGGCCTCAATTTCAATTTCCTTGCTTTTTTTTTAAAAAAAAGAAAAACATTTAGAGAAAAGATTCTAGTTTATTGGTAAATTGAAGTTTAGGCTGTGTCAATTTTCCTGATGGTTTTGATTATCTAATGAGTTAGTCTGTATTGACTAACCCACTAATTCAATCAAAGCCAAGCAGTAATAAATGCACTAAATTTTAAACCTTAAACCAACCGTGGACATGGAACAACTTTAAATTCAAGAAAGTACATTTTATTTTTCTAAGGTAATATGAAACTGAAATTGAGAACACAATAAAATCTAGGAAATAAGGCATAACTATCACAGGTGCTTATAAGTTACATTGATTTTGCAAATAGAAATTTATCTACCTCTAAGAAAATGGTGTCAGAATACAGACTACCTTAGACTAGGGGTTGGAAAACTTTAGTAGTGGGCAGGATAGTAAATATTTTAGGCTTGCAGCATTGCAGTTTCTGTTGCAATTACCTAACTCTGCAGGTGTAGTGCAAAGACAGTCGTAGACAATGTGTAAAAGATTGAGTGTGACTGTTTCAATAAAACTTTATTCACAAACACTGAAATTTGCATGTCATTAAATTTTCATGTGTCCTGAAATATTTTTTTTTTCAACCATGTAAAATTTAAAAACCATTCTTCACTCATGGGCCAGACAAAAGTAGTCAATGGGATGGATTTGGCTTGAGGGCCATAGTTTGCCAACTCCTGCCTTAGAAAAATGAAGCATAAGCTCTAAGGGTATGTTGTTAATCTAGACAAATCAAGAATGTCAATGATTTATTCATCCTTACAACTTCATTAAAAGTGGCTGTTAAACACAATATCAAGTATATGCAGTATACTTGATTTAAAAAAGTTTACCCTGAGTTTATTAATGAGGAAATAGACACATTCAGCTAAAAGGTGATCTGGATTCTTTTGAAATGTCAATGTTATGAAAGACCAAATAAAATAAAGTGTGGGAAAACTATTCAAGATGAAAGAGACAGAAAAAGCAATTCATGATCTTTAGATACTGGATTAAAACAAAAATCACTGTAAAAGGACATTATTAGGACATTTGGGGAAATTTGAATATGGACTATCAGAAACAATTACTATATAAATGTTAAATTTCTTGCATGTGATAATGGTATTATGGATTTATAGAAGAAAGCCCTTGTTCTAGGTAATGTATGCTGAAGCATTTATGGACGAACTGTTGTGATTTGTAATTTAATTTCAAATGGTTCACCCATGTAAAAAAGTGTACGTGTGTGTAGAGAAAGGAAGTAAATGTGGCAAAATATTAAGAATGAATGAATCTGAGTGAGGACTATGCAAATGTCATTGTACTATTCTTTCAACTTTTATGTAGGTCTGAAGTTCTTCCAGAAAAAGTTGGGAAGAGCATATGTAGAAAAAAAGAGTTACAGTTGCAAATTTAGTTGCTTCAAATTTAAAATTTTTGAAATATATATTTGAATATATAATTGAAAAATCAGATATTTTTAAAAATTCTAAAGTAACACCAATTTCATTTGGAAATTAAAGCAATTTGAATTATAAGAAAGAGCTGGATTATTTCAATCTGTTTTTATACTTTTATCTACTTTGTTCCCAGGAATAATAGAACGAGTAAATCCTACTCTGTATGAACCAAACACAACAAAATCATCAAATTCAGGTTCTCAAAAGCCCTGAATTGAGATGGTTCTGTTATTGTGTAAGATGTACATTATTTAGCAACCAGAAATTTGAAATTTTTTTTTTCTGTAATTAAAACCTTTAAGTACAAAAAATATCCACTTCTCTTCTTCTAGTAGTGAGATCCAGATCACTTTGCATACTGCTTTGATGACTGGATTTTTGAAAGAATATAGGAAACATAATTAACGGAGTGATTAATTTGGAGAAAAGTCATGATTGTCCTATTCAAACACATGAAACGCACTTTCACAAGAAAAACTGTAAACCTTTTGGAGGCAAAGACCATGGTTTAGTTGCCTCTGTATTTCTCAGGCCAAACAGTGCCTCACACAAGTAGTCACTCAATGAATGTCTGTTAAATGACTGCTGACTAAAATAAATAAATGGGAAATGGCTTATATTGGAAAAAGTTATGTTTAGAGTTGATGTAAGGAAGGCATTCAAGATGACTCAGGCACCGGACTGGGCGACTGAAGGAAGTTGTGGATTATTTATTTATTGAAATTACAATAATAGAATAAACATATATCTTGAATATATTTTTTGAGGAAACTTAGCACTTCAATGTTTTGATATTTTTTTCTACATTGTACGACGATGAAGACAGTTCCTCCGTTTCAAGTTATTCTGTCGGTTAACATTCAGTCAGGTTGAAATGGATCTGAAAGTCATGATATATACAGGGCAATTGAGGGAACTGAAGAACAGAAATCATAGTGGTTGGGAGTAGATGAGTAACTGGCCTCAATTATCTTCAGGGCTGCCATGTGAAAACTGGACTAGAAATACACCGAGCTGCTTGTTAAACCAGAACTAGGCCATTGAGCAAAAGTTAAAGGATAGGGAGAGGGGGCCAGTGCAGGTTTTAGCAACCTAAAACAGAACTTTCTAATAAAGAAACATGCGCAACAGTGGAGCAGATAATGAGCCACTGTCACTGGAAGTCTCTGGACACAGTCAGTGTGACCATTTTCAAGGGTGATTGAGGAGGTGGAGCCTGCATGGAATGAGAGATTGAAGCTATTCCATCTCTTCCCATCTGAAAAGGTATTATTCAAAAAACCTAAAGGTAATTCTACAAAGTTGGTCTTAACACTAAGCAGATAAAGATTAACAAATACTTTACATACTTCAAGGTCTTCAATGATAGCATAACAGGTAAATAGAACATCATGATTATTTTGTTCTTTGGTTGTTTTACCAATAGATGTAGACTCCACTTTAGGCATTATCCAAGGAAAATTTAGGTTGACTCAGTATGTAAAACAATGTCATATCCTAACAGAGGTCTAGAATGATTTTAGGTATTTCAAAACCCTATAGGATTTGGTGTCTCTCTACATCTGAGGCCACTACATGTGCACTACATTATCATAACAAGCCTGGCTTATTATCTACAGCTGCCTCCTAACTAGGCTTTTATCTAATCTCTCCCCCCCTGTAATCCTCTGAACATTGCAACTAGATGTCTGCCTAAAACCCCTTTTCAACAAATTACTACCTTTTCCAGAACCTAGGATGATTCATCCATTGAGAAATATGTATGGTTAAAGGATTGTATAAAAATATAAATAGTTATTAAAGTCGTATTATAGATAAGTATTTTTAAATGTTCTTAATGTGGTACTAATAAAGTACTAACCCTTAAATAAAACCAGGTGAAAACAAAGACTCTGTAAGTGTTCTTTTCTGAACATCTATAACATACAAAAGCTCCAGTTTGACTTTTTAAAGGACCCACCATTAAGTCCTCCCAATTTTACATTATTTCCTATTACCGCTATAAAAAAGCCTCACTAATTTCCTGTTGTCTTTCTGCTCCCTCCTTAGCCTTTCCCTTCCTCCTTGTCCCTTTATGCTACTTCTCTCTACCTCTTTTCACCATGTTTTTTCTCTTCCTCACCTCCAGGACAACCACTGCATCACTTGTATGTTCACTTTGTCCCTGATGTAGCCCTCCTGAGGGCTGGGTCTTTGTCTCTTTGCTCACCATTGCATCCCTGGCAGCTAGAACACTGCCTTGCACATAAAAAGTATTTATGAACTATTTCTTAAATGAAGGATTGTTATTCCTGTGACTACGAGACTCTACACAGTCCTTCCCCTTTTTGAATTCTGATATAAATTGATTCCATATTGTATATGGTTTTATATTGTCTTATACCTTATTCCTACTTGTGTGTCTGTGTCCTGGCAGGAAGAGATAGACGCCATCCATGTTAGCTAGTTGAAGACTTCTGTTCAGCAAATATTTATTGAACACCTACTGTGTGTCAGACACTTTAGTAGGGTTTGGATATAGGTTAAATACTGAATTTAACAAGCGTCAATAAAGACAAAATGGAATATTTCTTTGCTAATTTCTTTTACACAAAATAAATATACCTGAAATCTAGAATCTAATAGTCAAATTTTCTATACCTACCTACCATCTTTCTACCAAACCCATTCAAAAGAATTATGTAAAATAAATATAACATACAAGATATCCTGAAATCCAACATTGGCATTAATGATAAGAAGAAATGAAAATATAGTATAAATTTTTATTGGTTTAGGGGAACTGGAATTTAATCATCTGCTCTTTCAAGATCTTTATAGTGAACAGAAAGACTTTGAAAAATGTGAAGGCTTCATGTCCAGTCTCTAGTTTAAATAATTTTAAGCCTCTTATGCAATATAGACATTTTAGAAGCTCCTACATGTTATATTTTCCCAGAACCAGATGCAAGAATTTGGTAAAGAACACAGGTAGAAGAAATCAGTAATTTTACTTTCCCCCAATGAACTACGTTTATTATGCCAATTTTAATTACCATGCAATCTAATGGATTTAAGGCTTATATTTTCCACATCACTAGACATCACAAACATGAAAGCATTTTATACTGTCATTATACATCAATGTTTGTACTTGGTTATACATATATACAGAAATTATTCACACATATTAACCTTGCTATTTCCTCCTTTCAAACCAACATAATTTTATCATGAAAGCAGCTTTTTAATAAATGGTATAAGAAATACAGCAAGGCACACTTTTTTTAAAAAAACTTTTTTCTCATTACCACCTCAAGAAGCATAAAAAACAAAAAATGTCATACATAATTCAATAGACTGTCACCAGTTTATAATATACAACACTATAGTTGTTTCTTGAAGTGCTGCATAGATTATTATTTTCTAAATGAAATAAATAAAATGGCGCTTTTAAAAGTTGCTCAATTTTGAAAGAAGAACCAGTGTTTCTTTTCTATGCTACAATCAAATGAAATGTGGCTTTTTAGGTAAACATCTTTCAATAAACATAGGCATCATGCCATGGGGGAAAAAAATCCAGATTGAAACATGAGATTGGTCAAGTATGGCAGGGGTCATTCCAGATAGGTGAATTTAATGGCCCATCAATTTGGTGAACTGCAGAACTTTAAAGAGCAGATCAGGAAGGGAAGAGGCAAACAGAAAATTCTCGGGAGGAGAGAGAGTTGGTAGAGGTAGCTCGGGACAGGAATCCATGGGAGAAAAAGCAGCTTTGCTGAACTTCGGAGGTGATCACTTAAAGAGAACCAGTGCACACATCCAGACCACGAGGCTCATGTGGACAAACCGCATTCAGAAGGGAGATTCATCTTGAAAGAGCCAAGGTAACAAACGGCAGTGACATGATGGAACCAGAGACCAGCCCAGGATGGAAGTAGGAGGCCACCCCTGAGTTGCAGCCAGGCTTTTCTACAAGAAACAAAAAGTGACAAGACAAGGTTTCAGAAATGTCTGTTTCATTTGCAAAACCAAGCCCTTTGAGAAACCATCAATGGCTGCCATTGGAACTACCTGCTAATGTTCTGAAATAAAGGGATACATAAAATATGAGCAATGATTTTAATAGTGATTTCAAGTAGGGATTTTGAAATGTTTCAGTACAATGTGAAAAATACATTGCTTTTTTTTTTTAAAAAAAAAAAAAGACATTATTTTAAAGAAAACAAGAAAAAATATGGCTTGACCTTTTTTTTTCTGGATCGTATCCACTCTTTTGCCTGTGAATTCACTTTTTTTTAACACTTTAAAAATGTGAGGCTGCCAAGTGACGCAGCAAGGTATTAAGAATGGCTTCACAGACTGGGACCCAGTGCTCTCGAGTTTCACCCTTCCTACAGTGACTTTATGTGTGAGATTAAACAATTCCACTAATATATAGTGCTGAAATATTCATAACATTGTGATAATTGCAAATGTTCCAACCTCTTGCCTATAAAGGGATACAAGGGGCTTCTAGCTCAAATACTAATTTAAGGTGCAGAGACCATTGTGGAAATGAGAATAATTCAATTATTTTTGTGCATCTGATGGCTGAGATAAAAATTTGTTCCCTATACTCAATCTATTCTGCCTATTTCTAAGTGGCAGAAAGTAACCAGTTGAATGTGAGGGAAACCTAAATTCCAGGTTTGGGCAGCATAGGATGCAATCTCTTCATGTCCTTCTACCAACTCCCAAAGCACACTTTTGCTTCAGAACTGAGTTCTGAAGTCTGATGGCAGGTTGCCTGATTGCCCTCCTGGAACTAAATATTCTCATTCTTTCTATCTTGTTCTCTTTTTTCCTATTATCTTGCTATTCATTTAAGAGCCAGAGAAACTTTAGCAAAAAGTGATTTGGGGAGAGAAAGAAAGTTATCAGGAACAGGGGAAGACAGGCAGGAACAGATGGGACAAAATTTGGTATGGTGAAAGAATGCGGTCATTCAAAAAAAGAGGGTTGTGTATTGTCCAAATGCTGAGGACATGACTCACTTGAAATCTGGCCACTGATTAGGGAATCCTTAGGTGAGGAAAATCTGGTCTTACTAAATGCTGGCATTTAAATTCTCTCTGGATAATCAATTCTTTCAACTTGGTCCACTTGGAAACAGGCAGCCCAGACTGGCTGAGGCACGGATCTGGGGTGGGGACGTGGAGGGGTTCTGCGTTGACGTGTGCTGGCGCGGGTGATGCCTAGTAAAATCTTTACTGAGTGTGCTGGGGCTGGTTATACAGCAGTGCTGGATAAAGGAGATTTCATATCCAGAAAAATCCTGATTTATTAAAGTGATTTTAAAGGTAAATTTGATAATATTATACTTGGGTGGTTTAGAGAAAAATTAATATACAATTACCAAAGGCAGTTTCTTAAAACCTGTTTGGCTAGCTTTGGGCAATATCACTTACGTGTCAAGCCAATTGTTCGAATGAGAATCTGCTCTTAACAGCCTTTTTAGTTGGGTAAAAACTGAGTAGCAGCACTTTTTACTCTATGTGTATACTTGAGCACACATAAATTAATTACCTAAAATCTAAAATCCACAAGCCACCAACTATCACATTTACAAACCAATCAAGTAGGAAAGGCAATGGAGTTCAATATTCTAAAGGAAATGTATGCACCCAAAGTAAATACAGCCTCCCCCTCCACCAAAAACAAAAAACAAAATAAAATAAGCCCCATCAAAACAAAAACCAAACAAACAAAAACCCAGTAAGACAAGACACCAAACTACCACAGCAAGCCAAAAGGAAAAAAAAAAGAACACTCTGCATGTGATGAGTTAAATTTTTGTACCACAGGATTTATCCAGTTTGGGGTTAAACCATTCATCAATGATCAGAGGCTTATGATGAGGATTATGAAGAAATAACTGTCAGAAAACAGCAAAAAGATTAATGCAAAATATAGCTTTTAGGCATGTCCTAGGAGGCACTTGAGACATACATGATTGGCTTCCTCCAAATTAGGCAGAAGAATCTGGATCTACAGTTACCTTTCCTTTGATGTGATTTGCTGTAACTGACCTCTCTATTTTTATAGAAATACGACACATAAATGGAAATAGCAAAAGGCACAGCAGTATGCCTGGAAATCGGTGCAAATGCATACTGTGTTAGATCATCTTAAAATTTCTCAAACAGTTTCAGTAGGTTTTTAATTAGGAAAAAGTAAATGAAAAACCTCACTCTTGCAGACTGTATCTGATATTCTAAGTTATATCTTTTCAGGATGGCATTATAATAATTGCATCATCTGAGAACTTATTTCTGGAAAAAAAAAAAGCAAATTGAGTTTGGTGTATATTATTATCCTGATAAAAACAGCACCCCAACTGATCTTTCAAATGGTTTAAAGAAAGCAGAGCATTTTTCTTTTGCTCTTTAGAATCTTGTAAGGGAGAACAATGACAACAATTAAGCTTTATAGACATGAACCTCAAATTTACCAAATTATCTTACTATGTGTTCCTTATATTTAACCCTACAAGCACGTCAGCATTTTGAGAGTAAATAATTTGTCTTGGTTGGTAACGTACTTTAACAATATGTGAATATTTATACCCAGGAGCCCAATGCTAATGTCCAGTGGAAAATTCAGGCATCCAGATGTTTTGTCCACATGATCCTAAAAAGGCTGAATAGAACCAGGAAATATGGCTTTTTAAAATGGCCCTAGGCTGATAACAAGTCACTTGGGGGGTGATGTGAGTTGTGCAGAGGTAAAACATGGCTGCCTGAGCCTTTGCCCGAGATTGGGGCAGGCCTTGTCGGGGCTCAACAAAATAATGCTGAATGGCAGGCAGGCTGGCTGGCTGACAGTTTTTTACACTGCTCCTGCTTGCAAAATGTGAGGGCTCTCCAGGTCCATCGGCACATTCACTTCCCCAGGACTAAAGATGGAGTTGCTAAGCATTTATGTGTCATTTCAATTCTATGTCCTTGTGAGGGAGAGAAGAAATTCCCAGAGTATCAAAAAGGGTGGAGTGCGTCCAGGGCAGACTTCTCAGAATCTCCAGTGCCAGAGCTTCTCGAGCTCCAGCTCTCAGCATGACTGGTGACTTGAGGGTCACAGTCACATGATGTCATGCTCAGAGTGGTGTTTCTTTCAAGCCTTTATCCCCTTTCAGAAAACAAAATCAGCCAGGCTCTACCAGCTTTTCTGTGGAGGTTGGCAGAGGAAGCAGCACAATCGGCTCCAAAAGAACTTGTTTTGAAGCAGCTTATGGAATTGCAGTTACTCTCCCTTAATGGTCAGTTTTACTGCATGCTGATGGAGACTGTGATTATAGGGTGGACACAATTCACAGCAAATACATTTCTCTCTCCTACTTTTGTTCTCACTTGCAGCCAATTGTAAACGGAGTTGGAAACATACAAAATTAGTTGAGTTACATTAGTAAGTAGGATGCCTTTCTTCAATTTTGCATACTGAGTTTATTTTTAGGGTATATATATGGTATAGATACCCCCCTCACTCCCCGTTTCTAGCAGCTCTACACGGAATCACACATTTTAATGAGCTTAGGGCACAGGTGTTGCAGGAAAAAAAAATAATGATGTTTGCCATTCATCTTTCAAATTAAATAATGTGTTTTTAAATAGTAACTTTTTTCATAATACATTATGGGAACAACATTTATCTGTCACATTTTAAAAGATGCATTTGTAATAAATGTAAATTACTTTTAGAAAATCAGTAATTAGACTCATCAAAAAATAAACAATCTGCCACAAAAAAGATAATCTTTAGCATAGTTAAGTATAATAACTGTTATTTGAATAAGTTAACAAATTAGGGTAGATTGCTTCTGTAATTCATTTCCTATAGCACGAGTTTAGGTTACGGCATTAAGCTTGTGGGGTGGGGGGTGGAGATGGCATTCGGCACCTCATACTTGGGCGCAGTACAACTCTCACATTTGAAAGCTCACATTTTCTTCTTTAAACTTGATTGAGAAAGCATATTCATCACTGGGGTTTTGAGATGGGAAATAACGAAATCTTTGTGTCACTTTTGCAGATACATCATCATCTCAGAATTACCAATCAATACTTGTCTTATTAAATATGAAGAGTGGAATGATTTTCTTTAAAAAAATTGATGGAAATCAGCCTGTCACCTTCAGGCAAAACTCAAAAATTCGGTTTTTATCAAAACGCCATTAACTTGTCATGTATTCTTTCTGCATTTGCTTTCTGTGCCTGTTCTCAATCTGTGTGTGGATAAATAAGAGCCTCTCTTTAACATCAACTTTCCCCTCCTGTTTGAATCCTAGACTTGGTCATGATTAGGAACTGTGACAGCACAGCCTTCCTCTGGGGAAGCAAATGTGATGATAGTTACATTAGACAGAAGC
This sequence comes from Cabassous unicinctus, assembly GCA_029593785.1. Lineage (NCBI taxonomy): Eukaryota > Metazoa > Chordata > Mammalia > Cingulata > Chlamyphoridae > Cabassous > Cabassous unicinctus. The sequence goes on from JAQZBX010020486.1 coordinate 21,357, forward strand.
ATAAAAGGAAAGCCCAAATCAGGAGATGCAGCCTTTAACCTAATCACTGTTCATCTCCAGGCACTGAAGGCAATGGACAGCTCTCCGCACAGGAAACTGAAGCGTGGAGCATTGTTTCTATGCATGCGTCTGATCAGGTAGAACTGCAATTTGGATCACCTTTCCCACCTCCTCCATGCCCCATTTGAGGCCCTGAATTGTTCAGATATTTCCTCAAATTTTATCTTCTGCTTGACAAAATGATGCAATAAAGATGTCACTAAAAATGTCAATTTTGCCTTTTTTCCTCTTTTGCTTCATAGTTAATTTTATTTGGCGGGGGGTGGTATTTCTTCCACATAAATGTATTATTCAGGTAAATATCTGCCATGACCAGTCAGTCATTCTGCATTGTGCCTAGTCTTTACTCCTATCATGGTTTTGTTGATTCAGATATATATACCACACACACACATACACACACACACATACACGGCCTGCAAATAAATGATAGAAAATGTGGCTAAGTGGTGGTCTGGAGATTGCACCATTATTCTTCATTGTGGGTCATTAAAAATAGGAAGATTATACATACCTTTCAATAAGATGATGTTCATGCTTGGGGAGGGTTACATTCTACCTATGCATGTTTCTATGTTGTTCTTTGTGAAGGTTGAGAAGATTTTCCTCACAGGCTATTGCTTCAGGGTTGAGATGCAATGCCACCTTGTGTTTTGGCTGCTTTGACTTCGAGGAAAGGCCTGGAACTCTAGATTTGGCTGAAGCAGCTTTATGTTCTTCTGGCATTCCAGATTCACCTGGATTCTCTGAGCTCTCCTTTTCACTGCCCAGCGTTAAAGGAGTAGTTAATTCTGAGCTTTCTAGACAGCCATTGGAAGTTTGGGGTAAACCATCCACTTCCTTTCTAACATCATAACCTTTCTGAGGTGGAGGACTTGAAAAAGCCACTGTGACTGCATCATTAGCTAACAGAGAAATATCACTGAACTTAGAAGAGCTTCTTGTTGTTTGGAGTGGCAAAGCAGCTTCATCGGTAACTATTGGTTCATTTGGAGGAGCATTAGAGAAACAGGGCTCCTCTCCATCAGGGTCATCCTCAACACAGGCCTCAAAGAAACATTCGATATCTTCCCTGTCATCTAAGGCAGGGTCAGTGGTGTCTGGTGGCAATGGAGTGTTGCTCTTCTCTTCTATGTAATTGGTGACCTCCCCACAGTCACTGTCATGAGACGAGAGGGATAAGTAGGAATAAAAGTCCCCTTTTCTCAGCTGGATGGGCCGGTGAGAATGTTCCAACACTTTCTCCTTGATTTGAGTTAATGAAGTAGGAGTAGCCGCCTCATTTTCAGGCTGAGATTTACTTTTTAGGGCGGTTGAAGCCATGTCAATGATTTCCTTAACAAAATCATGAACAGAGCAATCTTCAGCATCTTTTTGATGGAAAACATCTGGCTCACAGTTGCAACAGGAAATGCTGTCGCTGATAGCAGCATTTTCCTCTGTTTCATTTTCTTCAAATGCTAGGCTGTAACCAGCAGATTTTCCAGCCATACTTGGTGCATCGTTACATGATTTCAGTGTATCAGAGTCGTTTCTATTGATAACTCTGGTTTCTGAAGGGAGTTCTGGGCAATACTTTTCAGGGGAAGTAGAAGCAACACTTTGATTTTCAAACTGATGGCGGTTCTGACATTTCTTTGGAAGATACCTGACTCTTTGGGGAACACATTCCTTCCCAGCAATATTTGTATCATGTGAGCTTTCTATAAATGCTTTACACTTACAAGGTTCACTCTCTGAAATATTTTTCCCAACTGAACCAAGATTTTCTGAGACCTTTGAAATCACATCCAGTTTGTCCCTCTGCCTTTCTAGAGTACTTTCAATATTGCCATTCTCCATGTCAGCCACATATGGATCTTTATTAACTTTGAAAATATTTCTCTTATTTTCACCCTTTGTTCCTAACTCATGGGTATGGGATACATTTTTACCATTTCCATTATTTTCAGAGATACCTTTCATGGAGCCATTTAGAAGGGCCTCAATGTTCAGTGCATCAGATGGATTGGTCATCTCGTCACTGCTTACATCTTTACTGCCCTTTATCTCATCGCTGAGATTGCACCTTCTCTTATCTCTTGTCAAGGATAACTTTGGCCTAATCCAGGTCTGCAGTTCATTCTTTATATAGTCCAGCCCTGACATTAAGTTGCATTCTTCATAAATTTCATCATCTGTTGCAATACTGGAGTCATCATCCTCATCTTTGATGCACAGCTCTTCTTCTGTCAAGGTGAGTGTAGAGCTGGAGAGGAGGTCACTGTCATCTTCATCATCAGTGCAAGCAGAGGTGCAAGAGACATTAACGATCATGCTGACATTGACATCACTTTCATCAGCTACCGAACGAGTCAGGCGCTTCCTGAATGATGCATTTGATTCCGGGATCTTGATCTTGTGTAACACAATATCCTCTGAGCAAAGAGAGAGTTCGTCACTGCTGCTAAGTTCTGTAAGAGATGCTGCCGAGTCTTCGTTGATAGAAGATGCTATGTCCAATGACAGCTGGCCAGTAAGGGACATCTTTTGGGAACTGCTTTGGAGAGTGATATCGGAAACACTTCGCTTTATCTTTTGCTCTGAGGGGCTCTGGATATTCTCCAAACGATTCAGGAGATCTAATGTCCTTTTACTCAGTTCACCAACTGAGCCACTGCTCACACTTATGTCCCCAGAGCTATGACAGCTAAAAAGATCTTCATTGCTTTTATAGGATGTCAACCAACTTTCTAAAGAAGTGCTTCGCTGGAGGCTGTCACTGCCATTTTTAAAGATACCCAATCCAAATAAATCACCCCGTGGAGAAACGGACTCAATAGATGAGCTATGAGATAAAAGAGAGAGCTGTTTGGCATTCTGCTTGCCAGTGAGTGCCTTCTCTATATTGCCACTTTTATATGAATTGCGATCCATTTCACAGGATGTATTTACCAAAATCCTTTCATGGGGAGGTGCATCTGGTTGTAACTCTGTAGCCTGATGTTTAGATTTGCAGGATTTTTTATCAAAATAAAAAGCATGAAGCAGAGGATCCTCCACATGTGCTTTTTCACTTTGTGACTGTTTCATTATCAATGGTAATTTGAATTTTGAGCCTTGGAGGTATGAGTAATCATAAAATGTAAACACATCATGTTTTCCTTGCAATTCTTCTCCCAAACAATCAGGGGTATGTTTGGTAACACTGTTTAAATCTCCAACTTTTCCGTTTACACAACCCACTGGTGAAATGGATGACTGAGAGCTATTTAGAAGTTTAATGCACTCCTTCTCATCTTTAAATTTTTGCTTTAACTTGTTAACTGCATCTCCCATTTGTGGGTCCAGATGTTCGATTTCAGCGTTACTTGGGGACCCATCTACTGCACTGAGCAAGCACATTTCAGAGTTAGTAGTGGTTTCAGTGTCTCCTTCACTTACAATTCCACTCTCACTGCCTGAATTTTGACTCATGTCTCCTCCATGGCATGGGCAGGGCTTCAGCAAATTGGTCCCCCCTAGAAGATCTGGCAAAGATTTGGTAGATGAAAATGAAGAGTCTTTACTGAGACTCTTAGTTAAAACACTAGGTTGGGTCAGGCTGGGGAACTTTGGATTATTTCTCAGAAATGGCATGTGGTTGTCCTCATAGAGTTCAACATTGTGGAGACTATAAACTTGGTAAATGTGTGGACTGGAGGAGGCAGGAATATTAGAGGTATACCGATGTCCTCCATGATTGCCTGCCTCCCTTTCATACTCAGGATCCTTACTACCTGTCTCTTCAAGCTTCAAGGAAGCCATGCCAGGTTGGTGTTCTTGGTCAAGGTCATTTGATTCTTCATTCAAACTAATTAATTTGTTACTTATATCAGTTTCATCCCATTCCAGGGCATCCTCACTCATTCCATTTAGGTCCATCAAGCCAGGATCAATCACATTCAAAGTCTCCTGCATAGAAGAAAGAGAAAAAAAAAAAGAAGAAGAAGAATTAGGGAACATAAGCACAAAAATTTGATCTAATAGCTTTTTAGAAGAGTCAGGAAAGAAAGTTGCCCAAATATGGATTCGAAAGAGCAAAATTAGCTCTATTCCTTTCTGGAATAACACTCAAAAGTCATTGGCATAAGCCTATTTATCAATAGTAAATCTGTCACTGAAGGCAGTAACAGATTAAAAATTAAGATAATTGCAGTTGAATTGTAATTAATGGAATTAACCATTTCTTATTGATTCCTCTATATTTTTAATCTTGTATTGGGTAAAGATAAACTTTCATGTAAATGGTAAGAAGAGTACAGCCTGTGACACTTTCCAACTGTATACCTGTATATATATAGTATATATACAGTATTATACTACATATATACAATATAAAGAAATCTGGGCTACTGTATCCAAAGAATTTCTCTGCCTGGCCAGTTGGGACTCTGAACCTTTCCTTGGACTTCCTGGATTTGTCCCTGGTTAGGCAGACACTTGGCACATTCTGGGACAGAGTAGCTGGATGGGCTCCTGGACCCTGTCTAGATTCCTTCACCATCCTCATTTGCTGTCTGGATTCATGCTACAGCCAAGAGAGGTGATATGGTAGATACACTGCATGCCCTGTGCGGCCTACCCACAGACAGAAATACAGATAGCACTTCACACTTCAGCTGGTGCTTGTGCAGGGTGGCTAGGGAATGAGTATGGCTCTGGGACCAAGCAGGTGGGGTGAAGTGCTGACGTTGCTGCTTAACAGCTACAAGACCTTGGGTAAGTCACTTAACCTTTCCAAGCACCAGTGTGATCACCTGTAAGATGGGCCCCGCACTATCTTTCACTATCATTCTGAGTTTTCAATGAGCTAATGCTTGTGAAGTGCTTAGGAGATAGTATAAGGTAGCTATAATTCTTAATGCATGTATAATTTCTGTAGAGGGGCCTTGGGTCAATTCATGAAGGATTCTCCTTCCCCACCTCATTTTCTCTTTCTCCTCATTCCTTCCAATTTGCTCTTAAAACCACAAGGGGTTTATGACATGGTAGGTGGAGATAGGTGTCACACAGTTTAACAGGCCAGCGTATATGAATTACAAGTCAGAATTATTTCAACAGTCTGGTTGAAAATTAGGCCATGATGCTTTTAAATTCCTCAGTGGTGGGGGAAAAATGTTTCACCTGAAGTACATTAGCGAAACATTCCTCAGAAGCCCTCAATCCTTCCTGAAACTAATATTTAAAGGATACCACACAAACACATTAAGCATAAAATACCCATTAGCACTTTATTATACTGGATTTGTAAGAGATTATCTGTATAGCCGACTTAAGTTTGAAAGAGTCCAGTTACAAAGTAAACATTAATTAAGGGATATTTTAAAATTTTGTAACAGAACTCGTTCCTGCTGCCAATGTTACAGCAGTTAATCTAGTACACTGGCAATCACCACACTTGCTTAGGTATGGAGAACATCTACTGTGATGAATTTTTATTAGAATTTCTGTTTATTCTTTGCTTGCTGATAAAGGAAGTACTAATGACCAGTTAGTATGGCTAATGAATGTTAAAAATCCTCAGCTGTAGGAACAATCAATCAGTCTAATCAAATAGTATATTAATTTCAAATACTGTCTTGGCTGACACTGTACTCTGAGAGTGCTAATAAATAATTGAACTAGTCTTTCAAGGAGCTCTCTTTGTAACTCTCTGGTTGACTTTAACATTTAGTAACACAGATTTTCCATGCGAGTCCCAAACCCGGGATCTTGCTCTAAGATGCAGGAATGTGCCATGCGGATATGCACGAGGAGGTTTGTCCAAGTGACACCTGCAACTCAGACTCGACTTCCATGACACGTTTTTTCCCTGACCAAATGCTATCTTCATGGCTTTATAAATTCAAGCCTAAGAATGCACAAAATCTTATAGCTGCACCTAAAGGAAAAAAAAAAATCCTTTGCTCAATCAAATAGCTGGAGCGGAAGATTTCCCTAGCAAAATATCAAACTTTCGGATATAACATTCCTTTTCCTTTCTTAACTCTCTCCTCCTATAAACTTCTTAAATCTATTGTGATTTTTGAAAAATTTTGTGTGTCAATTCCAAGGGAAATCTGACAGGATCCACTAGAAAATCATTCACCTGAGACTTAAAATTTTACAAATTAAAGAAGTACTGCTCACCATGCACTCCCTCCCTCCCTTACTCTTGTGGGTTAAGTTCTGTCAATAATTTCAATAAAATCTCCATTTCCTCAGGATTTAAATTCAACTATAAAACATATCCCCAGGGAAAGAATATGGGAAAAGTTTCCAAGAGGAATGAGAGTATTTATATAACTAAAAAGTTGACTTAAAAGAAAAAAAATATGTAGACAGTGATGAAACTGAAAGGAAAATTATTTGGTCAAATGCCCTCTTTGATGACGGCCCAACATAGCCAATAATCCTCAAGTAATTAATAATGAAGGGAACATTCATCGCAGGTATTTGGAGGAAAAGTTCTTCTGTGTTTTATTCTTTTTTTATTATTATAGTTATACATGTTTGTAAGCAAGCTCGTTTTACTAGTAATGTGTAAAGAATTAAGAGGATGTCATTCCAAACTGAAGAATTTCTTGCCAATATTTGGATTTTTGAATATCTATTGTATTGCTGAAGATGGCTGGTTGTATATTTTCCCCTCCCTCCCTTCCTTCTTTCCTCCTTCCTTCCTTTTTTTTTTTTTTCGGAGGTACCGGGGATTGAACCCAGGACCTCAAACACGCAAAGCAGGTACTCAGCCACTGAGCTACACCCCTGCCCCTGTCTGGCACTTTTAGAAAAGGCACAAATGTTCCTGTATTTGATAAAATGATAAATCTAAATGGATTTAGACAAAACCTAAGAATTTTTGACTGAAATCAAAAGGATGAGGAGTAGTAAATGAGCCTTGACTAGAGAGTGTGCAGTTCCAGAGATAATTCTGAGTTAAATTAAATCGTGTAAAGGTCTTTTATTCATAAACTAGCTTCATGGGTACTTTTATAGCTTTGAGTTAGATCTGTTAGGGTTGCATTTCCAGGATTTTCTTCAATTTTAGGTTAAATGGTGGGTGTTCATGAGATAAGAAACACATTGTCAGGTAAAGAGTGGAGATGTATGAACATGGCATTTTATAAAACAACAACCCAATAAAGATCTGATATAGCTGCCTCTCGCTTCCTTTAATTTCCTTTCTTTCAAAAGACTTTTTCTAAAGAATCTTAAAAGGAATAAGATGAACTGAATGTTCACAGTCAAACTTCGGGTGCTCAGAATGGACAAAACTATTAGGAGGCCTTGCAATTTATGTGCACCCGGCTCACTCTGGAGCCAGGATCTTATTGATCAACATCACCTGCACAGACCCAGAAGGAATGCTTTATCTGCAGAAAAGTAGACTACAACAAAGACACACAAATAAATAAAAATGACAAAAACATAAACAGCATTAACAGTACATCAATAAAATACAAATTTACCCTAGGGTAAAAAGCAGAATGCCTGAAGGTTTGACAAGAAGGTGGAGAGGAGGGACAAAATAATAGAAAAATCAGGGTGGTGCATCAACTTAAATGAAGGGAAATTCCAGCCAGCATATATTAACTCTTCTTTTCTGATGTGCTATTTTTCCTAGCAATATCCCCCTGCCTGCCCGAACCCAGACCAAAAACCAGTGTCTGAGCATTGGGTTATGTATTTTCCTAAACTTAGGTCAAGATTTTATAAAAACAAAAACAACAGAGAGCTAATCTTCAGAAAATGGAACGACAGCTTTAATGAGAACTTGGAGTTTGTGAGCTGAGAATGGATTCAGAGTTAGCAAGAAAAAAAGTATATAAATGAAAACAGAAAGAAATGGGCAAAAAAAAGTTGGTGGCTTATCAGTTGCTTTGGAATTTGGTACAGTAACTTAAATAGGTCTGAGTTTGAATCCTGGAGCTCCCCTCCCACCTGCTAGCAGTATGATCTTGTACAAGTTATTTAACTTCTGTATGCCTCAGTTCCATCATTTATATATTTGGGATAATGACAGTATATTGTGCCTATCTTACAGGCTGTTGTGAACTTTAAATGAGAAAATGTATGTAAGATTATAGGAGGAGGGCCTGGCACCCAGCAGTGGGCAATGAGTGGCAGCTACTACCAGCATATATCCCCTGTGCCTAGGTGAGAGGAGGGTCGTATGGCTAAAAGTTAAATAACCGCAATAGCATTTGTATTAAGACTGGTGGTTGGTTGACTAAACTCTTGTAGTACAACCACCTGCATGGGATTCAAAGAAATAATCATTGATTAGGCCTCTTATTTACTCCCATTGTACTGTAAATGGGGTGATGGGTTTGTCTTTGCATGCCAGGGGTGGGTTTGTCCTCTCAGGAATAACCAAATGAGAAACAAACAGCTGCCTAGGCCTCAGCAAAGCCCATAGCTGAAGGACTTTCTCTTTCCTAAAAATGATCTTTTTTTACAAGACAGGTCCATTGTCTGTGAAAGTCTATCACAACCGACACATTAGCACAATGAAATCCTGCTCACTATCTATCAGATTGACAATAATGTTAAAGTAACTTGTCTCAGCTCAGAAAATGCTTTGAAAGTCTATCTCACACTAATGATCAAAAACCTGTTCTAGTGAATGCTTTTTTTTCAATAATGAAGCAGATCAGAAACTCAAAAGAGATGAGTAAAACCCAAAGTCATCTCACAAATCTCACTAAAATGAGTCCTGACCTGGATATAGTTCCTGGTTTTGGCTACCTAGATATTTCTGAAATAGTTGAAAATGAAAAATCCGTTAGATGTTGTTCTAAAATAAGTTTTATAATAGCAAAAATTGCCTTTGTTCTCAGAGCAGAGACAAGGGATAAAAGGACTCCAATATGGGGAAACAGGCGGTTTCCTTCCAGATATAATTCCATGAGGGCAGGGATTTTTGTCTGGCCTGTTCACCACTAGAGACCCAGCAGCTAAAAGAGTGTCTGGCATAGAGTAGGTTCTTAAAACACATTTACTCACTGAATTGAAGGAAGAAACACTTGCCCATAGTCTCATGCACTGTTGAAGGGATCTGGGGAAGGGCTCTGAGGTTAACCTCTGCCATGGCAAAACCACCTGGAATTCTGACTGTCCAGCTGGTGCCACCTCTCAGCTATAAAATTTAATGAGTCCTCAGTCCTCTTGAATTTCAGAACCTATAACACCATCGGTTATACAGGACTTCATCACTCTGTTGAGGACCTCATTTATAATATATTACAACAGATAATATTTCTGAAATCATCTGTATCACTGTGCAATGAAGATAATTTTTATTATGGGCTTCTTTGGTCAACATGCATATTCATCCTCAGAAATGCTGAAGAAAAAACTGTCCTGTGTATAGTACTTCCCTCAGTTCAACTTTGCTAATTTCAGTGCAGGGATCTGTTTTGAGAGAGTGGGAAGGAGGGTGATAAACAGAGTCTTCATTTGCTGGACTCTTGGGCAGGGTCAACGATGACCGCCTGATGGCTCAATCCGACCAAATCTTTCTGTACCTTATTTTACTTGGTTTCTTTGGTAACATTTGCCTCCATCCTTCTTGAAATTTTCCCTTTCCTTGATACCTTGATGTTCAGTCACCTTATGAAATCCACTTCCACTGACTGACTCTTAAATGTCTGTATGCCCCACGGTTCTCTCTTTGTCCGTTTTTCACCCTACAGACTCCCATGGATCATCTATCATGTCTTCAGCCACCTGAAGTCTAATTGGCACTTACTTTGAAGGGGAGATAGGCTAAGTTGAAGAGAAAGGAATTTAGGAAAAGGAGAGTGCAAGGAGGCACTGCAGGAAGAGGAAACTAAAAGAAGCAAAGGTGGAGGGGAAATGCCTTGTGAGTGCCCACAAAGGAGCAAGAGACAAAGGAAAGACAGCAGGAAAATAAATCCAAGTAGCGCAGGCATTTTTCTGGGAGCTGAGAGAAGAGAGATGTTTTAATGTAGTAGAGCATTAAGAGTATTAAATGAGCAGAGAAGAGAAAAATGGGAAATGAGGAAAAAGTCACTGAATTAATAAGAACAAAGTCACTTATAACCTTAGGGAGGGCAGGTCCTAGAGGCTGGTGGGTGACAACATAAGTACAGGACATGTTAGAGAAGAGCCGGAAGGAATCCAGTTTCCACAGTAAAAGTGCAGTAGAAATTGGGAGCAGAAACTTTTATATTGTCCTAATTTCTAAATCATTCTTAGGCATAGTAACTTTATGTTGTTTGTATTAAAGCTAGGTGGCAACAGGTGAATGCCTTGCAGCAAGCTTTATTTTTCTTAAACAAGTTAATTCTTGTATAAGTCATTATTCATATTTGTTAAGCACCCACTGTGGAAAAAGTTAATTTCCTAACAAACTCTGAATGTTTAACTAGTTCTAACTAGAGAAATAATCTACTTCCATTGGCAAATAAATTATTTTAGCTTGACTGTTGTTTCATATGTGGACATAATGGAAATTTTATTACACTCAGAGCAAACTGAATAGAAAAGTTGGTTTATATTTTTTCTCTTCTCACTGACTATTCTGTGTTTTCCAGGAATTTTTCCCTAGAGTTCCAAGAAAGGACCTAAATGTAGGATTGTTTAAAAATGAATTTTAAAAATATTAGGCAGGCGGACTTCCAGGAAAATGGCACTGAAGTAGGTAGGCAGAATCTGACTCTCTCACAAAAATGTGGAGAGAAGGCAGTGACCTATCTAAAGGTGCTGCTTTGGATATATACAGAACGGGAAGGTGCTGTGAGTCATCTAGGAGGGTACTGGAAAGATAAAGAAGCCAAAGGAAAACCGTAAGTTGCTTGTCCCTGTGGCTGGAAATAGCACATATACCCTGCCCCTAGGCAAGTAGCCTCCTTGGAGCCCCTGGCTCCCTACTGCAAAAGGACTGGGAGGGGGTGTTCCTTGGGAGGAAGAGTGGTCTAACAGAGGATGGAGAGTGGTTTCTCTGCAGTGAGTTCCGCCAGCTGAGCCCCTCTGCATCTTGGAAGGGACCCAGACCTGATGGGGAGAGGGGAGGGGGTATCTACTCAGGCAGGCTGTCACACCTAGCCTCCCAGGGAGAGACAGGAACCAGACTAGAGAGGGTGCGGGGACAGGTGCCTAATCAGCAGGACTCTAGTAAACTGTAGAAGTCTAAAACACCTGAGGGAAAGGGGGCAGATAGCTTTCTGAAGCCTAATTAACCTAAGGAAACAATTTAGCTAGGTGGAGGAATTCCCACCTTGCATATACTGAGGCCCCAGGTATATGATCACTTCTTAGAGAAGTGATCAAGAGTGATCCACTGGGTTATCAGGCATCCAGCTGATAACTTATGACAGGGAACATATAGAAATTCTTTTTGTTTTAGGCTTTCTTGGATTTGTTATTTATTTTTAAAAAGGTCCCTTTTTTCTTTTCCTTATTTTACTTGCAAAAACGCAAAAGATCACCTGCAGAGGGCAGGCTGCAAGGTGATTGATTGAAGAACATCTGCAGCCTGAGAAGCTCCTTAGGGGCCTAAGAGGGAAGGCTGTTTTTCCTTGTCTGG